>CATIXQ010000036.1:1812441-1833024 GCA_949711755.1 Leptidea juvernica
TGTGTGTGTGTGTGTGTGTGTGTGTGTGTGTGTGTGTGTGTGTGTGTAATAAATAATAAGTGTGAGAAATAATAAGTATATTAATTTGTATGCTAAGTATATTAATGTCAGGTTTAAAGAAAGTGTTGTTATCACTTACCCCCTTATTCATAATAGTCTTCGTCTTCTTAGCATTGCTAATTATCACTCTGTCTTCTTCTATTGACCTAAGTCAGAATAAGAAAAAACACTCCTAAGCGGCTGTTTAAAGTTAGCGGACCATTATGAATAAGGGGGTTAGCTGGTACTCAATCTGCATTTATTTAATAAGTAGCTTATCTTTTTGTTTCGTCTCCATTATTTCAATTAATAGTTCAAATTTGTAATTTGTTCTTTCATTTCTTTTTTTTTATTGTAGCGATAGTATAAGTAGTATTTTTCAGAGTATTATTGTTGTAATTTTTATGTTCACCATAATTGTCCTATACTTTAGAACTACTAATTGTAACATTAGATTAAGAAAATTGTATTGTATATGATGTGGTGTGCTTTAAGAAAGAAAGAAATAATTCAAATTCAAATATAGTTTTAATTTTGTTTAATTGAATCTTCTAAAATCTAAAATGTCGTTATTATTAGTTAGTATTTGTTGCATAAATATAGAAGTAATTCAAATATTTTTTTTTGTGTTGTCTTTTGGGAGATGCTTATTTTCCTAATTGACTGATGTATGTTTTTTGTGATTATGTTGACGGTACATATCATGCTTATATAGTTAACCCTTAAAAGAAGCACTAATAAAATTTGAAAAACAAAATTTTATGAACGATGCGGGATTCGAAATGCCCAATATTGGGCCCCAACCCCAATATGCAAATATTGGGGTTGAGCAGGTTATCAACTGTAAAGTAGATACTGTAGATGAAGCCACATCCTGAGAGTTGAACAAAGCAAACAGAATTTTATAACGAAGCGGTACTCCAACGGGTAGCTCAGTTGGTTAGAGCACCGGCACGGAACGCCCGGAGGTCGTGGGTTCGAATCCCGCATCGTTCATAAAATTTTGTTTTTCAAATTTTATTTGTGTATTAATCCTAGAAGTGAGGGTTATCACTTTAGAAACATAACATATTCCTTGAATTGTTTGTTTAGATTAAAATTTACCTGTTGGGTTAAATAACTTTTTAAAGTATACCTTACTATTAATCATGCTTTGGTAGAAGATCAAACATAGTTATGGGTCATCTGTCATATGAGTTCGTTTGTTATGTCCAAAAGAAGCCGGGGCGTGTCGCTAGTTATTATTTATTTATTTATTCATAAAGGCTTACCAACTAAATACAATTTATTAACTTATTAACACAGAATTCAATTTATCTTAATGTTAAACATTATAAAAAGGTAAATCATCGATATAATCGAGAAGTTAAATAGCTAATTAGAATTCCGTGTCTAAAATGCTTAGATCATTTATACGTCTAGATAGACAGTGACAGCTGTGAAAACCACGAAAAATTAAATTGAATTGAGGTTGACAGTTATCCTCTGTTTTGAGCAATGTACAACGTGACATACAAACCGCGAGTGTAAGACGTAGCTTGTCGCACACTAAAGTAACAAACCTGGCCTGTTTTCATCGGTTGTCTAGCAGCAAGAGGCTCTATCTAGACGTATAAATTAACTAAGCTAAAAAGGTTGCAAATAAGTTTATCTACCAATGCTTTAAATCCTCTATTAAAGATTCTAAAACAGTTAGCTTACTGTCAACAAATTCAGTACAACATTACAGCACCCGTTTTCATTACAACACTCGTTTGGATGATGTAATGGTTACCTAGTAACTGGCTTTTTTAATGATAGCAGTAAGCTAACTGCTTCAGAATCTTTTATAGAGGATTCTTATTATGGATGTAGAAAAGTCTTCTATGCAACTGTTGATAATTAGGTATTAAAACACTCATGTGATACCATTATGAAACCCACATTCGTGTTTTAATACCCCTTTTTACAACAACAGTTGCATAAATTACTAATACCACTATCTTGCATTGTGATCAATAGTTATGATATATGAGGCCTCTCTTATCCTTTTTGACCCAATAATCTACGTCCATTTCGTGTAAATGTTACACTGAATTCAAATTTGCGAGTCGTGCGAAGGTGGAATTCGGCGGCAGGAATCAGGTTAAACAGCTCTTCGGAACACTCCCCGTGATAAATGCGGTAGAAGACACACAATGAAGCGACGTCTCTACGCAACGCCAAGTGATCCAGCCGTTCGCACTCCGTCCCCGACAATTCGAGCTGCTCTGCGTTGCACGCGGTCAAATGGATCGAGCTGATACTGGGGTGCGCCAGACCAGAGATGACAGCAATACTCCATGTGTGGCCGGACCTGCGCTTTGTAGAGCGCTAGAATGTGGGCCGGCTTGAAGTATTGCCGTGCTCTATTGATGACGCCCAACTTCTTCGAAGCCAATTTGGCTTTGCCCTCCAGATGGCTACGAAATTGGCAATCGCTCGAGATTTCAAGACCCAGTATTCCGATACTAGACGAGGCTTTAAGGGAAGTGTTGTCGAATAGCGGTGATACGACAAATGGGTTTTTTTAGTGGTAAACGCGCAAACTTGAGTCTTCTGGGGGTTGAATTGGACAAGGTTCAATTTAGCCCATTCCGGGACCTTCTCGAGAGAGGACTCGATAGAAGACACAAGTTTCTCCCGGCACTGGTCGACGAATTCCCGAGAGAGACCTGCATGGCCCGTGTATACGGCATTACCAGTGCTGTCGTCTGCATAGCAATGTATGTTGGAGGTGTCCAACATATCATTGATTGCAGAAGAAACAGCGTGGGAGATAGCACACAGCCTTGGGGCACTCCAGCATTCACGGGTTCGGGTTCGTGCAATATCCGTCGACAACGACCTGTATGCTGCGCCCAGTGAGGAAGTTGGAGGTCCACTTGCACAAGCTCTCGGGAAGCCCAAATGATGGAAGTTTTGAGAGAAGCGCCTTGTGCCATACACGATCAAAGACCTTCGCTATATCCAGGCTAACTGCCAGGCCTTCCCCCTTGCTTTCAATAGCCGCCGCCCATCTATGTGTTAGGTATACCAGAAGATCACCTGCCGACCGACCATGGCGCAAGCCGTACTGTCGGTCGTTGATCAACTGGTGACCCTCTAGATATACCAAAAGCTGGCGGCTGATTATGCTCTCCATGATTTTGGAGAGCAGGGAGGTAATAGCAATAGGCCTGTAGTTTGCCGCATCCGAACTGTCTCCTTTTTTTTTTGGATCGGATGGACAAGGGCTGACTGCCATGAGTCAGGGACTACGCCTTTAGAATAAGAGTGCCGAAATAAACGCGTTAGCACCGGCGTCAACTCAGGGGCACACGTTCTAAGCACGATTGGAGAAATGCCATCCGGCCCGCTCGACTTCCTGACGTCCAACGAAAACAGAGCTCGCCTAACAGTTTTCTGTCTGAACTGTGCTTCAGGCATAGAGCTCTGACACCGCGGGATGGTCGGCGGTGTTTTTCCTTTGTCGTCAAGAGTCGAGTTGGAGGCAAAAAGAGCGCAAAGGAGATCAGCTTTCTCTTTTGCCGTATGGGCCAGGGTGTCATTTCTCATGTGCAACGGCGGTAGGGACGGCTGGTTGAAGTTACCAAGAGCAGCTTTCGACAACGACCAGAACTTGCGTGTTCCGGTCGGGTAACTGGAAAGCTGCTCGCCGATTTTGACGACGTGCTTCGATTTCTATTCTCTTATCTTACTGGGATTTCAGGACTAGCGATTTTTCAATTTGCGATTGTGATACCTGGTTAATTGATTTAATTTGTGTAATTAATCCCAGAAGTGATCACTTTAAAAAATAACAAATTACTTAGATTTGAAAGAGCGACATCTCAAGTCAATTTCCTAATATTCAATTATTGGGATTGAGCAGGTTATTATCGTAAAGTAGATCCTGTAGATGAAGCCACAACCTGAGAGCTGTACGTTCATAAATTTTGTCTTCAAAATTAAACTACTGAGTATCAACGATTCTCTTATTGTTATTTTATAAATACCATAAATGTAGCACTTAATAATAAATTTATACAGAAAATATTAAACAATGATCTACTACAGAATCAAGTTAATTATTAAGTATCAAAGTTACTAAATGTAACATTAATATATCAATAGGAACAATTCAATTTATGCATTGGGATTATTTTCAATGATAGGATTTTCGATAAATGTTGTAGAGGCGTCAATAATTTGTAATTTTGACGTGAAATGAAATAGATTGCGCTTTTCAATGAAGATTCACTATCAGTGAATACATAAGTGACACACGACAGAGTAATTATCTGTTAATATTATCAGTGTAAGGCTTTAAGGCAAGGCAAAGGATGTCAGCACAGTGAGGATCTCAGCGGTGTCTTTTTGCTGAAAAGCAGTACTGTACAGACTCTATTTGGACTTTTTTTATGAAAATACGGCACGAGACAAGCAGGACGTTCAGGATTCTTGAAAAACCCAAAAATTCTGAGCTAATTTCACTAGCTATGGCGCTCTTCAGACCGAAATACAGCAATGTTTACACATTACTGCTTCACGGCAGAAATAGGCGCCGTTATGGGTACCACCCATAATCTAGCCGGCAAAAAGCTGTGAAAGGTAGCCTCCCACTGGTTTGCTTAAAGGTATCCTACCTAGTGAAATTACTAAGATTTTCTGCCTAATATTGAATTATATTTCAATTTATTGCAATTCCATAAATACATTCCTTAAATATAACAATTGGAGTAATTGATTGTACAAAGTAGTATTATGGATACCCACTTTGGGTGCCGCAATATGGTCTGAACAGCAGACCGTAGTATACCCATATTTTTATTTATTTTCGTTTGAGTCGTTTGGAAAATCATTAATGACATAGTAGCACTTTTCTAAGTATTTTTTTTTTTATTATTTTGATAAATATCCATTATAAATATAAAATTGAGTTTTAAGTTATAATTTATGCATTTATTTATACAGAAATAAAAAAAAATATCTACTAGAATGATGAAACCAATACTAAAAAAACCTTAAAAAAATAATATAATAATTAAAATATATTATTAATAGGAGTCCCTTTAGGCAAGGTTCCGAAGATACTGGCAGCGTTCCCCCTTTGAATAGCTAGACTAATTCTCTGTCAGAGGTAGCTGCCAGCTCTACGGTCTCCTGTGATGTCGACTAGCCTTATTGCTATTTCCTTAAAAAGCCTTATAGCGCTAGGACCCCATGCACCAAGTGTCTCGATAAATTTGTTAAATTCATTTTCGTTATCTATGCTTCGAATTTTATCTGGCAGATGATGATATATTTTTATAGACAATACGTGGAGACTCGAGGTATGTAGTACTTATTTTGATAGTGGGATGTTTAATTTATTTATATATCTTTCGGGAAATTGACTTCTGAATCGTATTCTGAGCGGCACTGCATTTTACTGTATTTCGCGTACATATTCACCCTATTTTTATTGTACAGTTGATTAAACAGTAGGAGGTTCCTTTGCTCAGGATGCCGGCTAGATTATGGGTACCACAACTATTTCTACCGTGAAGTAGTTATGTGTAAGAATTATTGTGTTACAATCTGAAAGGCACCGTAGCTAGGAAAATTCTGGGCAAACGAGACTTTACATTTTATGTCTCAAGGAGACGAAATTGTAAAAACGAATTGTACGAAAAGCGCAATTGTAGTGCCGCTCAGAATTTTTTGGATTTTTCAAGAACCCTGAGCGGCACTGATGGGTAGGGCGTTTCAATTCCTTATTTTCATAAAAAAATAAAAATACCCCCTCCCCAAATACATATTTGACAAAAGAATTTAACCAGTCAGCACAAGCACTTAGATATGAGCCCGGATGAGAATTATAAATATCTTTGTTATGTAGAATACACTAGAACATATACATAGCAGTATGTGACATAATTAGGCTGAGAACAAATTTATGCAAACTCACGCTTATCTTATGTTCTCACTTGAAGCTAAGAAGACGTGACAAGGGTTTAAGAGCAAGATTTTACTAAGTAATCAACAAAGACCGGATTAGCTTGCTCCAGATTATTAAATTACTTTGAATACAATACATATATATGTATTAACGTTATACAAATTTTTTATTTGAACTCTTGAAGTGCTCCATAGCAGCAAGTAACATTGAATGAAAGGTAAATTGCGGTTTACAATTTATGACGTATTAAAAACCCTACTTACTAGATCTCCTCCAAACCAATTTTCGGTAGAAGTTTGCGTGGTAATCTTCATCATGTATTTCATTAAGTTTTAACACTAATTAAGGGAGATGCACCTTTTACCACTTTGGAAGTGTCTGTCGTGCAAACTATTCAGTTTAGAAAAAAAATGATATTAGAATCCTAGAAATGATATTATGTGAGCATAATTAACCACCAGCTCTTGGTATACCTAGAAGGTCACCAGTTGATCAACGACAGACAGTACGGCTTTCGCCATGGTCGGTCGGCAGGCGATCTTCTGGTATACCCAACACATGGGCGGCGGCTACTGAAAGTAAAGGGGGAAGGCCTGGCAGTTAGCCTGGATATAGCGAAGGCCTTTGATCGTGTGTGGTACAAGGCGCTTCTCAAAAAACTTTCATCATTTGGACTTCCCGAGAGCTTATGCAAGTGGACCTCCAGCTTCGTCACTGGGCGCAGCATACAGGTCGTTGTCGACGGTTATTGCTCGAACCCGAAGCCCATGAACACTTGGAGTGTCAAGGCTGTGTGCTATCTTCCACGCTGTTTCTTCTGCATATCAATGATATGTTGGACACCTCCAACAAACATTGTTATGCAGACAACAGCACGGGCTATGCCATATACACGGGCCATGCAGGTCTTTCTAGGGAAATCGTCGAACAGTGCCGGGAGAAACTTGTGTCATCTATCGAGTCCCCTCTTGAGAAGGTCGCGGAATGGGGTAAATTGAAACTTGTACAATTTAACCCACCGAATACTCAAGTTTGCGCGTTTACCACAAAAAAACCATTTGTCGTATCACCGCTTTTCGACAATACTTCCTTGAAAGCCTCGCCTAGTATCGGAATACTGGATCTCGAAATCTCGAGCGATTGCCAATTCCGCGGTCATCTGAAGGCGAAAGCCAAATTTGCTTTCTTCCACGTACTACAAGGCTGTGGAATGAGCTTCCTTGTGTGTCGGTGTTTCCGGCGCGATACGACATGCTCACCTTCAAAAAAGCACGTACACCTTCCTTTAAGGCCAGCAACGCTCCTGTGATTCCTCTGGTGTTGCAAGAGAATGTGGGCGGGGGTGATCACTTAACACCTGATGACCCGTACGCTCGTTTGGAAAAGTCCATAAAAAAATACTATGTCCCCATATAGACTTGTTTCAATATTTATTTCGTCTTTACTTTCAATATTTACAGCCATTTTTACAGGCAACATACATACATCCATATAGAGGCAAAATTCATGTACGTCCTACTCTGCACCTTTGAGCTGAAAACTGCATCTGTGGTGTTGTCAGTAACAGCACGTAAAAAAAAATATTTATATTCTATACAGAACTAAAGCGTAGGCTTGGATTGGTTGTTCTCATTTGTTTTGTTCGTTTCTTCTCATTGCGATCCCCATATTAAGGTAAGCGCTCACCTATATAACTTAAATATTTTTTTACAAAAGTAGTAATAAATAAGCACACTTGGAGATTTTCAAAAAATATTACTGAGCATATTGAAATGTTTTTATTAAAACCATAAAATTATAACGCCTTAAAAAAATATTTCAATTGACTTTTTTACCGAGCGTTAATTCCGTCAGAAAAAATTTCTAAGTTACCCCCAAGTCGCGCCTAAAGAAGTTTTATTTCAAAAAAACGAACGTTTCAATAACATTTTGATAGTTGACTTTAGTTTGTTTTTATTACTCTCAGTCGAAAATTTACTATCTCTCGAATTCGAGCGAATATCTTCTCTAGTTTTTTAACTATTATATATAACTTTGATTTTTATTAAATACTAGTTGACCCGGCAAACGTTACGTTCTGTATATAATAAATAAAATTATGTTTTTATATGAATTTATCAATAATATATCATAACATCAAAAATTACTTCGTAAAATATGCACCCTGCTGTCGTAATGAAATTGTTTCACAGCAGCACTGTCAAACCGTGCGTCAATAAATTCTCTCATAGAAATTATGTATGGACACATCCAAGGAAAAACGTTGTTTCTATTTAATTTAGCAGAATTTTCCAATTTATTCACCTTTTAAACCTTCTCTGGACTTCCACAAATAATTCAAGACCAAAATTAGCCAAATCAGTCCAGCCGTTCTCGAGTTTTAGCGAGACTACTGTGTCTTTTATTTTATTATTAGTCGCTTTCGTTGACTTTGTTGAAACATTATACTATCTTTATAGAGTGCCTACGCTATTTGAAAATAAATTATAACTTAAGACTAGAAACAAAGGTTACAAAAAATAAATGTATTGTAAATCAATTCGTAATCACAATACCCCAATATCCACAAGTATTATTTACATTTTGCAGATCAGTCATTTTATTTTACTTGACCACTATATTACAGACTGAATAATATACAGAACTAGCTGACAGACGTTGTCCTGTTCATAATAAAGAAAACTCTTGCGGGTGGAATTTTGTAAAATCGGTTCCTACTCGGCGAAAGGAATATTCCTACCAAATTTCAAGTCTCTACGCCTTATGGTTCCAGAGATATCGTGATGAGTGACTATATACGTGGAAATCTCTTATTTATTTATATATATATATATATATATATGTATTAATGAATACTATTTAATGTAATCTACGGTCAAATGTCATTCTACGTTAATTGCTTCAGAGCATGATTGTTCTGGGCTTTAGTATTTTTAAGATTATCTAATTTATGAACTGTACCATTTTTATGTATAAAAATTTTAAGTAGAACTTTGAAAAGAAGCATGATACTACTTAAAATTATATTGCGAAAGTAAATCTAAAATCTAAATATTTGTTTGTCAACAATTAACACGAAGCCGTTTTGTTAAAATATAAAAACAGAATGCGCGAGAGGGTGACGTTTGCCAAAGACCTATCTGTCTTTAACTGTAGTTAGCCTTGCGAGAATTTTGTTATTGAGACGGCAGTAACATATAGTTTGGAAGTTACTGATAATCTATAGTAGGTAACAGAGTTTAACAGTAGGTAGATTATTGAGACCGGCGGTAAATCGATCCCTATTAAAATGAAAATTTGAAAAAAAAAATTATGAACGATGCGGGACTCGAATCCGCGACCTCTCTTAGTATTAGTCTCTTGACTTGGACATGAGAAGAAGCCAGAGTGTCGACGCAAGTCGCGTCCCACACCACGGCCCTTACTATAAATTGATAGGAAGAACGTTACTGTTTTAACTTTTATACTAAAAATAATCACATTCGCTGTTGCTTCAGTGAGCTCCCCTCTTAACAATATCATTTCTCTCAAGAATATTCGTTAGATTTTTTTAGATTACAATAAAAATACAATTACTCAGGTACAGGATAAGAAACGACGAGAGCGTATAAGATTCCGTAATGAAAAATATTGATTTGTTGTGGTGATGAAATATTAATATCTTTTTTCTCAATTTTGTGTAAACAGTTAACTTTTTTGTCAGACTTACTAGCAATAAATGCGATGAAGATTTTCGTCAAACAAAATGCATTATATTTTACTGAGTTACAGTAATATATTGGATAAGTAGGGAGTTAAAATATTTCTAGTAAGGGTAATTCTTGTTAAACTTAGTACCAACAGTTTGTTAATAATCGTAGCATAGAACACACGTGTTGGTAGGCCCTCCACAAGATAGACCGACGATCTGGCCAAGATCGCCGGAATAGGTTGGATGAGGGCAACATAGGACCGATCGTCATGGCGATCTTTGGGGAAGGCCTTTGTCCAGCAGTGGACTTTTTCCGGCTGAAATGATAATGATGAGAACACACGGGTTTTATTTTATCAATATTGATAACTAAAACTAGAGTTATTTAAGAGATAACTTTACGTGCACCGAGAAAGAAAGGTAGTTTGACTTTTACTGTGCTAATTAGGCACACATTGTAATTCTGAAATACTTTTTATGGTTCTCCAAACTAGCCTAATCTCGTGTATTAATGAGTTCGTATTTTATAAGGACCCTTTAAATTTGCTTATAATTGGTTAAATATTATTACCACCCGTGAAAACTTATGCATATTTTAGGTCTTCTTCATGATTAAATAAAACAATAATATTATATGGAATGAAGAGTCCAATGTATGGATCAATGATCTATAAATTAATAAAAAACTCAAAATACTCATTCACTTAAAGAAGGTATTAAAGCTAGGTTCCATGTTAAATGTGTTTTGGTCAAATTTATTGTGAGGTATCTACGAATCAAATAATAAATAATTCATAATTCCTTGAAAGTAAAGTAAATTAAAGTAAAGTATTTATTAATAGCACAGCATATACACATTCAAAAAATATAAAAATATAAAAAATTGATATCACGAACAGGACCCACTCAAAAATTTGGATTTCAGATTAGGATAACCCCAATCTCAACATTGATTTTCAGGGTAGGTACCTACCAAGTCGAACTGTTGACAGCAGCCGTAGACAACACGGATCCTTTTATTATAGGTCTTAAAAGTGACAGTATTAAAGTGCATTGCATACCTAATTTTCACAAGTTGTGTCTTGACCTAAAAAGCAAAATTACTAACATACGACAGCAGAACAGAACATTCCCCCTGGGAGTTTATTGTAAATTGTTTCCTTATATTTTTGATAAATTGTTCCTTTAGGGCACAAGTTTTTCCTTTAAGCCACGGTTACGAAAATATATATTATGTCTCAGAATTTCTTTTCTAACCCGTGCTTATTGAAACTAACTCAACAAACATCTATCCGGCCACGAATCATTGGATTTACATACAAACAGTGCGTGAATGGAATACAATTTCCAGGAGAAGTTTAGTCACTACTTGTTCCAAGTCCAAGCGTTTAGATCTGGATCAGACTGGGGCCAGTCTTCAGCTCTTACAAAGCCGGAATCGTTGACATCCAGCCTTGCTCGAGGAGTGGGGTTTTCTGACCAGGTATAGAATCTTACTGGAAAGTCCAAGATAGAATTTTAAAATGCGTACTGCTAAGAAGTTTCACAACAAAATAAGAAAACAAAACGAAAAAAAAAACGAAACTAAGACAGTCTTTATACACTCTCAGTGAAGTCTTTACTCCTATTTCATATGAAATGAAACTTTGTGTCTCCTTGATAATACACCCCCACAAAACCATGACTGATGCAGGATAATGACCACGTTGAACTTCACGTTCAGGCCATTTGTGAAGTTTCTTTGGAGCCATGAGCGTACCCTTTTTCATTTAGCTTGTTGTAGTTCTCTTCAATTGTCAAAACTCTTTTATCAGTGAAATGAATATTTTTATACTTTTCACCTGCGTATCGGAGCAGTAAGCATTTTGGCCGAGTCACTCTCTTTAACTGTAGAGATTGATTAAGGACTTCATTATGAAATCAAAACTTCCCTTGAAATTGAAAAAGAGAGTTATGGATGGGTGTCTGCTCTCCTCCATCCAGCGGGCAATGGAAAGAAGCATCATGAATATAAAGCTGAAGGACAAGCGAAATTCACAAAACATCCGCAATAAAATGAAAGTGATAGATGCCCTTAAGCATGTGAAAAGACTGAAATGGAAATGGGCTGGTCATGTGTCCAGATCAACAGATGGACGGTGGACAAAGCTAGTCACCAATTGGTCTGGACCACGAGGCAAGAGAACCAGAGGACGACCTAAAGAACGATGGGTTGATGGGATCATAAAAATTGCTGGAGAAAACTGGACTCATAAAGCAAAGTCAAGAGCAACCTGAAAATGGGGGGCCTATATCCATCAGGGGCCTTAACTTTGTGAATGTTATTTAAATGTATATTATTATTTTTTATGTTATGTTAGTTATGGCAATAAAAGGTCTTTATTATTCAGTTCTTCCAAACCCTATGATATATATATATAACTCTAGGGGAATCTACATTAACCAGTAACCCGTAACCAGGAGGCTCCTTTGCACAGGATACCGGCTAGTTAATGGGTACCATAACAGTGCCTATTTCTACCGTGAAGCAGTAATGACAAATGAGACTTAACATCTAATGTCTCAAGGTGACGAGCGCAATTGTAGTGCCGCTCTGAATTTTTGGGTTTTTCAAGAAACTTTCCTGCTTTTTATAAAAAAAAACTTATAAGATTTCGGGGTGTTCTGGGTTTAACTGCATTAACAGTCTTTTTAGATCTAACTGCTCGTGGTTGCCCCGTACTTTTATAGTCTTCGACAGAGTATGTGTTGGTCGATATATCCATCGATAGTATGATAATTATATTATATGAACACACGACTGATACCTAGCCTTTGAAGTATCTTGAAATGACCAACAGCTCCATACCCACCTTGTGAAAGATAATTACTGCAATTTTATTTCCATTATTTTGATTAAATATTAATCTCGAAAAATGTGGTTTTTGGGGGAAATTCTTGAAAATAACATAATAAACGCGTTGCATATTTGAATTAAAAAAAAACAATGAAGTTAATAAGATGTATTAATATTTATGGTCAGTCTAGAAAGTAAGAAGAAAATTTTACTGCTATCGTACTTTGATACGTGTGCAAGTTAATGCGACATTTTGAAGTGGGTGAAAATCAGGTTCAGATAAATAAATACATACAGGAGAAACTAATTTAAGGCGTATAAAGAGCCAATATATTTCACGTTAAGGCGAAATTCAACAACCAATTCTCATAGAAAGTTCAGTCAACTAGATTGTAAGAGGCCATTTCGAGTACTTGTCACACAAACCGACATGAGGTATGTTCAACGGGGCTTATTAGTTTTATTATACTGTGGCCGTAGAGTATTTCCTAAATGTGGGTAGTTTTGAAAAGGATAACTTGCGTGTTAAATATTTTAGATAAATCTGATTTAGTAGGTTCAACCGGTTGCATATTAAGTCGATAGACTTGCTCCTAACTTAATTTCTCTTTGTTTAATTGTACTATTTTTAATATAAGTTTTTATGAAAATTCGGGACGAGACGAGCAGGACGTTCAGCTGATGGTTATTGATACGCACTGTCCATTACAATGCAGTGCCTCTCAGGATTCTTGAAAAGGCCAAACATTGGCCCAAGCGGCACTACAATTGCGCTCCTCACCTTGAGACATATAAGATGTTAAGTCTCATTTGCCCAGTAATTTTACTACGCTACGGCATCCTTCTGACCGAAACACAAAAATGCGTACACATAACCACTTCACGGCAGAAATAGGCGCCGCGCCGTTGTGGTACCCATAATCTAGCCGGCATCCTGTGCAATGGATGGTCAGTCTTTTCCATAACATGGATATGAAGATAATTAATGAAACTCTGCATAATATGGTTTCCATTGATGCATTAAATAGTAATTAAAACTTTGAATACCTTGTCTAAGATGTTTTTTTTTAAATAAGACCAGAATTGTGATGCCGTCTATCGAAATACACGCTCATAACATTTTTTTTTAATAAAGTAGAAGACAATCTAGTGTACGGGTCACGAGAAGTTAGGAAATGAGTGAAATTACTGGGCAAATGAGACTTAACATCTTATGTCTCAATGTGACTAGCGCAATTGAAGTGCCGCTCAGAATTTTTGGGTTTGTCAAGAATCCTGAGCGGCACTGCAATGTAATGGGCAGTGCGAATCAATTATCACCAGCTGAACGTCCTGCTCGTCTCCGTCAACACAAAATGATGTTTTGTAATAAACATAAAATCACGGGGTGAACCTATTTTCGCAATGATGGATAAAATCGAACGTCCTTCTGACAGAACGTGTCTGTAATATTATATTTGGGAGAGGCCTTTGTTCAGCTGTGGACATCTTCCGGCTTATGACGATTATTACTTATTCTATTGATTAAAATTACCGCTTGGCGAGTATTAGTAAAGGTGCATTTGATTGAGCTTAACTCAACTAATACTTATACTGATCTATAAAAGCGGCATCGAATTTTACTATTATGGGCTATCTGCCCATGCTTGCTGATTGTAATCTGTTCGATGTAAATGTAAATCTTGATATAAAAGAGTGGCAATGAGGTTCTTGCTACATCTTCTCATTAGCTCAACCCTTTACGAAGTAGCGGTAGATTCAATAAGAAAAATATTTTTTTTGACATTCATTTTGACGTGAATAAACTGATTTTGATTTGATTTGATTGATTGATGTTGTAACAGGGAATAAATAACAGCGCGAGGGATATTATGCTCTTACCGCCTAAAAATAAAGTTTCTAATTCCGTCACATCAAATTGTACCTTATAGACTATAGTTATAATATCCATGTAAATTACGATAATACGATCAAATTATGGAAATATATGATCGCTGAATCACGTTAAAATAATTTCTAATCAATTATCCATGTTTTTATATTATAATAGCAGTTTTAAGTGTTTGAAATACAATGTGGTTTGACGCTCTGGTAAACATTGAAATTCCCTTTTTTTACCTCAATTTTCTGTAATCTTGTTCGTTAACTTTTGCGAATAGGTTAGTGTTAAATCATACTACATCTTAATACCATTTTCTTCAATGATAATTTATTTATTTCGTTTGCTATTAAGATAATTTATTTCTCTTTCATCAGTCGTTTATCAAATTGCCAGTTGTCAAAAGCCAGTTGATACTTTTACAATATTTTAATCAATATTATCAGCCTTGTAAAATTATAGTTTGAAATGAAACTGAAAAATGAAAATGATAACCCTAATAATGTATCCCTTTAAAGAACAATTCCAAAGTGCAATATAGCTTACAAACTATAATTCCATGAACAAGCTTATAACAGTTAAGCTCGTAGAACATTCAACAGTTACATTTAGTGCGAAGTTTACACGCCGCAGGCATTCTCTATAACTCATAAAAAGTTTTGTTGAGACCAACCCTGTCTATTTTATAAAGAAACAATTCAAATTTAAATTCAAAATAGGATTTTATGTTACTTATTGAACTAAAAACTCCCCATTCGAAAATTAATGCCTCAGACCTGAGAAGAACAGGTGCAAGAAACGCAGCGGACTTCTTTTTTAAATAAATTTACCCATTCGAAAATTAATGCCTCAAACCTGAGAAGAATAGGCGCAAGAAACTTAGGGCGGTCGCTTTATTCCAAATCTCTGGTACCATTAAGAAAGTCATTTATGTTATAGTAACCTTTACAACATAAAATTATCTTAACAATTCTTTTGAATTTCGTAACACATTTTTTTTGAGGGTAGGAATAATCAAGTTGTAAATGCAGTAATGAAATAAAATTAAGAAAATGCTGCTGATATTGATTCTATTTTTGTTCTGCAGAAAAGAGCTATACAGGCAATTATTCTATGGGACCGAGAGAGTTGCTTAGATCTTAATTTAAGGATTTTTAAATTATGACTGTTTTAAACCAAAATATATTATGTATATGAGAATTTGAATAATATGTTCATAAAATAATAGTAATTTTCAATAGATATATGAAAGATGTTAATACCAGACACAAAATAAAATTGTTAATGTCTACTTAAGGTTAAGTTAACTCGACAATTCATTTATTGGCAGTTGCGTTAGAATTATAATAATCTTTCTGAAAACTGGAGAACTTAACTTACTTACTTAACTAAGACTTAACATCTTACGTCTCAAAGTGACTTTTGGGATTAATATAAAATCGTGAACGGCACCACACTATAATGTGCAGGGCGATCACTTGCCATCAGATGAACGTCTCCCCCGTCTTGAATTCTTTTTATAAAAATGTTAATACCGTAATAACATAATAATGTCATCAGTCCCTCCTCAGAGGGGAGGCTCCTCTGCACAGGATGCCGGCTAGATTTTGGGTACCTATTTCTGCCGTGAAGCAGTAATGTGTAAGCATTATTGTGTTTTGGTCTGAAGGGCGCTGTAGCGTAGTGAAATTACTGGGCAAATGAGACTTAACATCTTATATGTCTCAAGGTGACGAGCGCAATTGTAGTGCCGCTTGGGCCAATTTTTGGGCTTTTCAAGAATCCTGAGTGGCACTGGATTGTAATGGGCAGGGCGTATCCATTACCATCAGCTGAACGTCCTACTCGTCTCGTCCTTAGTGTCATAAAAATAAAAAATACAAACTAAGCCGAAGTGGTCAATCAATATTATTTTCAGACTCATACAGCATAAAATATGAAAATAGAAAAATAATACAGAATGTAGTTGAAGTATTTTACATACAAAAATGTTTCATAAAAGAACTTCAACGTAACTTGAGAAATCAAATAACTGAATATTGAATATTCTACTGAAGCGAAGCCATATTTTATTTTAAATTTGTCAGCGTCCGGCGCTGGAAATCCTCCAATCAGAATTACAATAGGTGCACTATAGATGCTTCTGTCCGAGATTGGAATAGAAAATATTCTTTATATTATCTAGAATTTATAACTATATAATGCTTGAATGATCTTGTTCTTTCAGCTTAGCTTTGAACAGAGTGAAGGGGATTGCTTGCTGTTACACCACAATTGGATTGCTTTGTGCGTTTCCTACCACGTTGTATGAAATGCAAAACAATAATATTCTCTTTGTAACGAAGAGCTGGTTTATCTATTTTCAGATTTTATTATTATTATAATTTATAAATACTACTTAACTCACGATTTATCGGTGTGAGTTTTGGACCATTCGGAGGTCCTTCAGTAGGGAGAGTGTAGTGGGTTCGCGATAACGTCCTCTCTCTTACTGCGGACTTGTGCTCGTAGTGCGCGTCTGGACAGGGTGGGGGCGCGGGGTATGTTGGAATGAATCACGAGCACGGTTTCACCAAAACTATGTTACTATTGGTGTCCTCGGGTGCACAAAATGTACTAACAGTCCACTATGTGATCATTGGCACTATGGGTCTTATAGAGAGATGCGTTTAACTCAACAAGCACATCCGTAGTGTGCGAAAATTGGACAGCAACAACACAGCAGTGGCAGAGCATGACCTAAACTCCGACACATTAGATTATATAAGGTTCGATAGGGTGAAAGTACTGGGCCGCGATAAAAACTTTGTGTCTCGAAAGCTTCTGGAAGCCATATAAATCGACCGTCGACCTAATTTTAATAGAGACAAGGGTTAGGCTTTGTCACCAACTTGGAATCCAGTGCGAAGCCCCCAGTACGAGCACAAGTCCGCAGTAAGAGACGGGACGTTATCGCGAACCCACTATACTCACCCTGAATGGTCCGAAACTAGTCGGTGCCCACACCGATAAATAGTGAGTAAAGCCGTAATAATTAATAAATAACACAATTCAAGATAGTTTAGCAATCACCCAATCACAAATCATTAAAAGGCATAAAAGGCATTTATTTTTTCAAAATTGATTCATTTATAATTATTTTTATTTCACTTCTAACACTAACACTGCTTCGTCAACAAATGGCACTCTGAGAGAGAAGAATCAGTGCAAGAAACTCTCAAAGAAACTCATTTAACCCCAATTGGGCTATTTATGATGTGCATGATTATCATGAATTAAAATTAAAATAATCATTACAAGAATTAAAAAAAAAATTTTTTTATATAATCTGACTTAAAGAAACCCTCATATGATTGTTACACCTACAAAGTTTCCTGATATGAGTATCAGTTAATTCTACCGTCGAAATAACTGGACACTTCGTTGGAACTATCCCCTCTCCCAATTCCCCGCGGATTTCGCTCCATTCAACGCAACCATTCAAAATTCGCAGGATGTTTCAGTCGTCAACGATATTTTTGTTTAGATTCCGCGAAATTCAGTTTGTGTGTGACTAAATACTTTTTTTTCAGTTATTCAAGGTTGAAAGCTTTTATTTTTTTATATCAACAATATGATGGAAATGACTATTCATATAATAATGGTTTTGTCTTAAATAAAAATCAAACGCATTTCTATGGACCAAGCTATAATAAAAGCTTGTGTTGTTAGGCCAGCGTGATCAGGCAAATAACCAAGGCAAGAAAAGGGAAGAGAATTCTCTAAAAACCTAAGAAATTTTGTTATATTAGCAAAGTAACGTCTTAGTTAATTATCTTATCTTGCGGCTTCAAAATGACTGTCCTATAACACTAGGTACCAGTTATCCTGGTTCAATGTATACGATGAAATTCGTATATTTATAAACGAAACGTAATCGAGAACAAACTGGTTTTCGATATGTGGGTCCTACATTATGTAAATGCTATTCTGAAGATCTGAAATTGCAAATGTCCCCGCAATATTTGTTGAATACAAAATATTCAGATGCCATTTACTTGGACGTAGCCAAGCAAATTGGTCAAGTCAAGAAAAGTAATCGGATTTATCTGTGATTTGTAAGCGTTCAACCAATGGTAAGTAATACGTTGTGCCTATTACAAAGCGATAGCTTTATTGGCATTCATCGATGTTATAAAATAAATCGAGGATGTTTAATTGCTAAGCATTTGCCTTGCAGACTGTTATGATTTTAAAACTGACGGCTGTCAAAGTACCTGTGTGCCTATTTGATATTCGCCATTTTGGCTCTGTTAGCCATGTAGCGAGAGTCTGCTGTACTAAAACTAGTATTGACAACCTTAGCAAACATCGATAGATGATGGGAAACTATTTACAAAAGAAGTGTGTACTTAATTGTGTTGATTGTTCAAGTATAAATAGCACGAAAAATGAACAAAATTAATTCAAAATGCAAAAATACTTCAGAGTATTGTACGCTCCTTCGCAGCCATTTGTATTATACGTCAAAATTTGTTCTCTGGACGCTCGCGAGTGGCGCTTCAAATAGGCAATTTGCTGTCAAACAGTGGTATTTATCAGGTAAGTGCTGATGTTAATATATGCTCTCTTTGTCCGTATTTGCTGTCATTTTGACCTTTATTTTGGTCTTAGATAGAAGATTGACACTAGATTCGCTGTCAGCGCCTCTAAATGAGATCGCAATAGTCTATGACGTGTGTTATGTTTTCATGTTCTCGTTCTGGACAATTTGTAAAACGCAATAGACAACAACGTCATATATTATTTTTAATGATAACTGAATACACACAAAACCACTCAATTACGTATTAACAATAATTATAATATATTCAATTAGAACATAAAATAAATAGTATTACACCGTGGCAACCATTGTTTGTTGGGAGCCGATGAACTGGGTAGATATTGTAGTGTATCTCACTTACTCTCAATACCAATCTAATTTATGTGTTTCTGTCACATTGTTATTGTTATTTTTTTGACGCATCTATTGTTCATCTTCTATGTACAATGGTGGCTATAAAATATAACAGGAAGCTTAGGAAATTATCAAAAGTCAAAATGCGGAAAGCAAACTGAAACATGCTTTAATCTCTGTGCACTATAATTGCTATTCGGCTATGGTTATAAAAATTAGTTGAGTCATTGCATGAAAAAATTGCTAAACAAACTCTACTCTCTCAAACAGAAAAAGTGGAATATTACTGGAAGGAATATAACCTCGCAAAGTATAGCTGACAACGACCCGTTACAATAACTAATTGAAGCAAATCCAAGCTTACAGTTAATCCAAGTAGTTTTTTTTTATGAAATAGTAGGACAAACGAGCGTACAGGTCACCTAATGTTAAGTGATCACCGCCGCCCACATTCTCTTGCAACACCAGAGGAATCACAGGAGCGTTGCCGGCCTTTAAGGCCATGTTGTATCGTCCCGGAAACACCGCACGAGGAAGGTCATTCCACAGCATTATAGTACGTGGAAGAAAGCTCCTTGAAAACCGCACTGTGGAGGACCGCCACACATCCAGATCCAGTTTGCGGGTTGTATTAAAAAAATATAATTCATAGGAACTACAAGAAACTTTGAAATATCTTGAAGAACTTTAATTAGGCTTCAGTTTATGAATCTTTTACAATTTTACTCAAGCAGTATCAGATTCATCAAATCAACTAACGAGAATATTGAATTTCATTTAACCAATTCACAAACAATTTGGTATCAATAGACATTAGACACTCAAGGTTTCAGCTCAAAGTTTACTAAATTTTGAAATGTCAGTCCGCATTCTGATAAATGATTAATTAATTTCCAACCACCCACGCCAAACCATCGCTTTTGCGTTCACAAATAAGAATTTTACTATTGGAAATAATATAAATTCAAAGTTCATTGAATATAAGGAAGACTCATATATGATCCAAAGATTATTCGCATTTAGAGAAAAAAATACAAGACATTAGAATGTTGATTTGTTCTGTAGAATAACCTAAGTATCCCTATCTATCCCTACTTATTTTAAATAAAAGGAGGACAAACGAGCGTACGGGTCACCTGGTGTTAAGTGATCATCACCGGCCTCATTGTCTTGCTACACCAAAGGAATCACAAGAGCGTTGCCGGCGTTTAAGGAAGGTGTACGCGCTTTTTTTGAAGATGTCATATCGTCCCGGAAG
>CATIXQ010000036.1:1837522-1889445 GCA_949711755.1 Leptidea juvernica
GCAAACGGGAACTGAGTAAAATTTAACTTGCAAGATTTGATTACAGACAGACAACGGGACAGGTGAAACTAAAAACTAAATAAAAATGCTTGTCATAATAATAAAAATAAAAAAAAAGGTGATAAAAAGGCTCGAACCTGGGACCTTCTGCACAACGAGCATATGTGATAACCGCTGTTCCACGGCAACTGTAAAAAGCGTGCCGAAATATCTATATACATCTAGTAAGTAAGTGTTAGGTTATTTTCGTTACGGAAAAAAAATGCCCGCGATAAAAGCTATGCAATAGCTTAAAACTGTGAATATGTTTGGGGGTGGACTATGCCGAAAGGCAAGACGTCCAACAACTACCGTTTTAATTGTTAATTTGTTGTAAATTAAATTTGAAATAAAAAAATAATAATATAGAAATAGCTTAATAATATATTAATAAAATAGAATTTATATTTTTTAGTTAGGAAAGAAAACATTGTACTAAATTAAGGATTGTCAATAAACATTTTTATAATTATTATTGTTATACTTCCTAATACACAACATCTATATTTGAATTAAGAGCTACATGAAATCATTATAAATGATACTATATAACGATGATAATAAATAAACTGCCAACAATAGAGTTGGGGTAATTAATAGTTGCTTCCATATCAATAGTGACTTGATGGAAATATGATCATTTCTGAGAACCTACAAAATAATGAGTTTCATTGGAATTCATAAAAATGTTTTTAATACATTTGTTTATTTATATTATTTGGGTGCCACAGATTTAAGAAAAAGAGTTGTTGATACTACAGATTGGGAGTATACCGCCTTCAGGCTATTAATAATTCTTCTGTTCTTCTCTGATTTGAGGCATACATTTTCGAATTAGTGATAGTTTTTGACGTTCAATAAATGATTTAAAATCCTGTTTTGAATTAAAGGCAGAGAGATACGGAACGCTGTGATGGCGATAGTTAAACTAATTTGTGTGTTAACCTACTGTGAACTGTTGTTACTGTACTGTGTGTACTGTGAACAAGGCTAGCATGTTAATAGGTGGTAGTCGATTATATAAAACAAAAAAAAATGTGAAAATGAAAACGTTTATTGAACACATTATATTGTATAAAGCTTTAGTTCAGTCATACAATAATTTGAAAATAATATATAATTAAACAATATGATTTTTTTTTTAAAGTTATAAATAACCCTCAATTCTAGGATTAATACAAAAATAAAATTTGAAAAACAAAATTTTATGAACGATGCGGGATTCGAACCCACGACCTCCGGCGTTCAGTGCCGGTGCTCTAACCAACTGAGCTAACCGTTGGAGTACCGCCTCGTTATAAAATTCTGTTGGCTTTGTTCAACTCTCAGGTTGTGGCCGCATCGTTTTTTACAAAAATAACATATTGTAATAACACAAGTCAATTTCCAAAAATGCAAATATTGGGGTTGAGCAGGTTATCAACTGTAAAGTAGATCCTGTAGATGAAGCCACAACCTGAAAGTTGGACAAAGCAAACATAATTTTATAACGAGGTGGTACTCGAACGGTTGGCTCAGTTGATTAGAGCACCGGCACGGAACGCCAGAGGTCGTAGGTTCGAATCCCGCATCGTTCATAAAATTTTGTTAATTAATATCAACAAATGAAAATAATATCAAACATTAAAAAAAAAATCAAACAATTAAATTAATAATATAAACACACAAACAGAGCAATTTAAATCAGCAAATAGAGTACGTAGTTTAAATATATTCATGGATTTTGACTACTTGTATATAAATGAATATAAATTGTATTTTTAAACCCCTTATTTTACCACAGTTAAGCTAACAAAAAAAAAACGGGTTGCACACCGGGAATGCCGGCAGAAGTGAAAACTTGAACAAAGATATACAAGTTTAACTATCGCCTTAGGGCAAGTCTTCGCAAATGACAATGCTTAAAAACCAAATAATTAAACTGTAAAAATATTTCACGGTTGAGATTCGATCCCTCAACCTCGCGGTGTTTCGGCTTCGCTATCACAATGATTCAACCACTGGTCCAATGACCTTATTATAATTAAGTTGAAATAACCGAACTATAATTATAGATAATATATCTATATATATTTATCGTATTTTAAATTAAAAGGCATTAAAGGCATTTATTTTCTCAAAATTGATTCCTTTAGAATTCTTTTTGATGTGTATGGAATTCAATTCCAATTCGCAAATCCATCTACTAGGCTCCGTAAAATTGCTAAATCTTTTAAAGTGGATTGTGTTATATTTTATAATAAACTCCCAAATGAAATTAAAATATTACCTATTAAGAAATTTAAATGTGTCGTTAAAAAATAAATTAACATCTAAGGCCTATTATAGCGTGAAAGATTATTTGAATGATAAAGATAGTTGGAATAAATGTTCTAAATTTTGTTAATGAATATTGTTATACTATACTATATTTGAATGCTATTGTAACTTTTGTACTTCATCCTTACTTGCACTAAATAACTTATAAAGTTTAACAGTGAATAAAGAATTTTTTTGTCTTTGACTTTGACAATGTATTATAATTAACGATTTTCCAAAAGTAATATAACATTATACCAACAAGAATCCCAAAGCGATTTCCGCAAAATAAACAACCAATTCTCGTAGAAAGTTCGAGAGGCCACGTTCGAGATTTTTGTCACACAAACCGACATGAGGTTATTGCGAGGTGTATTCTACACGACTTATTAGTTTTATTGTGCTGAATATATGAAAGGTTTCTTGAGTGAGCAAATCGAAAATAGGTTCATTTGACGAACGATAGACGTGAACTCACCGAGCTCTCTGACGATATGAGTTGACTTTGAAATATTTGTGATTATTTGTCATCATTTATACGTCTTAGCATACGTCTAGCAGCAAGAGACTCTTTCTAGACGTATAGTCCATCTTAGGTTATAAGTACAAAGCATTGTTGTATCGTAAGTTGCACTGAAAGTGTCTGGACTAGCTGTTTCTGAAATTCAATTAAGAAGTAAAGGAATAATTTTATACATCAGTCCACAAATGACAGGAGCGGTGAAGTAGCAAAAATACAATAAAATACGGTTAAATTGTAAGCTTTCTTCGTTTTGAAAACGTGGTAACTCTACTGAAGAATTCGTAGACTTAAAATTGTCACGTGGGCGCTGTGTCACGTCCAAAAACATTTCTTTTTGTCTTTTGGTTTATAATTGAAGGCACATACATCATCTTGCCAGCCAAACCGTCTCACCTGCCCTTCCTATATTCAAATTCAAATAGGATTCAAAATCACTTATTGAACGTCAAAAACTACCACCCATTCAAAATAGACTGCCTCAGACCTGAGAAGAATGGGCGCGAGAAACTCAGAGGGCTTTTTTTTACAAAAATATGGATTACAATGTAATATCGTATAATAAACATTTATAATTAAAGAACCTGAGGGTGTTCGCTTTATTCCTAGTCTGTGGTATCATTAAGAAAATCGTTGATATAGTTACCACCATCACAACAAAAAACATACAATTCTTTTAAATTTCGTAACACATTTGTTTTGTACATTTTCTGGGATCATATTGTAAAAGCATTCACATCACCCGGTAAAAGACTTACTAACTCAATTAAACCGAGTAGTAAGCATAACAATAATATGTTTGTTCCTCGTGTTAACATTATGATTGTCACAGTTTCTATTAATTTCCTCAATGTGCTTATGACCATATATAACATTATCAAGAATATATTGAGAAGCAACATTCAAAATGTTTATTTCCTTAAATTTTTCTTTTAATGTTTTATTAGGACCTAGGTTATAAGTATTTGTAGCACAGTATACGAGTATAAAGTTCAAACAAATACCATTTCCTGTATGTGCTGTGCGACAAACGTTTCTGACGAGATACAGATTTATGTAGATTCGAGATCGTTACAGTCTCAAACTGCACCTGAACATTGAATAACGAGGCGACCAATCTCTATGACTTCCATCCTTTATAGATATGGAGGAAATTTTAAAGTGTTAATTCGTAATTGGAAACGTATAGTCCTTTGAACTGAGCCATTTACTTATAAAGGGATTTACAGAACTGCCTTTTTATATACCTGTTTATGTATATTGAATAAGAGCATAATATCTTTATATTATGTATGATCCAATAAACTAGGTCTCATACGCGATGGCAAACAAAAAACAAAGCCAAAATATGGCATATGCGACAAATGACACCATATTGAGCTTCGACTGCTTAGAATATTGACACGACTGCCATATATATACATTTCTGCGTTTACTCAACTTGTATAAAATATATTGGTCAATGAGCAGCAATGTAAACAGTTTTTCAGTTTAAGCTGCGTTATGTTGAATTTAGAACCCGAGTCGGACAGTGAAATCAGTGGAGTAGCAGATAGGTATCTTTTTTACACCCTGACGAAAAAGAGGGTTGCTATAAGTTTTACGTTTGTCATACTGTCTCTATTTTATGATCAAGATCTTTTCAGTCGGAGAATTTTTACATTTTTAATCAAAATTCTGGGGAGGGTTTCTATGTTAATTTATTTTATTATATATATATTAATTATTACTTCACGTTCTAAATGTTCGATTTTATAAGTTAAGGAAACCTGTAATGAGCGAAACAAACACTCAAATATAATATTTTTATTTACAATAAATAATTTGGTAAAATGGTTATTAAAATGTTAAATTCAGTGAATTAAATTAAATTTGTTAAAATTTGTCTTTTAGATTTAGACATCTTTTTCAGGGTATCCTTTTTGTATTTGTTGTGCAAGCGGATATCAATATATCTTTGTATGACAGCTTTAATCAAATTATAAATGTGGCTAATTTGGATTTTTGTGTGAGTCAATTTGAGTATTACATTCGAATATTTACATTCGAAAGAGATTTCGATACCTTAAATGTTAAAAAAGTTTTATTATACTTTTTGAGTATGAATTTTTAAACGCTTAAATCCTATAGTGGTGAAATATAAATAAGCCTGGAGGAAATGATTCGAACACATGACACTCGACTTATTTGGTTTGTAAAGTTCTTCACATTTCGCTCTTGCTACCAACTGGCGCAAATTCTCTTTCATTATATCAAGTACAGGAAAACTGAAAAATATTTACAATAAGCTTTTACAGATTTTTCGGTGTAAATAAGTATCAATTATCACTAAGTAACGATACTTCTGTGTAAATACCACTAGTTTGTAATTGCTGATGTTCTTGTAAGCCGTTCACATTCTCCGAATATATATTCCAATGAATTTCTATACACAATATAGCTAATCATTATTCACTGGGCCTTTAAAAAAGAGCGACTCCATAGTCTTCATTTCTGACTGTGTGCTGTTTGCGTCCTTTCATCTGTCTCATTCTGACAAGTGGAAGGAAAAGGGATGTGAGTACTTGTCGATAATTGTACCATATTTATTGAAAAAATATTCGATTTACAAAATTATTATGATTTTGCAAACCAATCTTATATAAATAAAATAAACTTACCGGTGAAAAGTCATACCATCTTTGTGTTGCGTCGTTAACGTTTTTTGAAGGTAAGGTACTTTTATGTAACTAGTATTTTCGATATATCATCATTACTTAAGCTGATATAGTATCTCATTACGCATATAATAAAAGTAAAAAGAAAAAAACAAAGAAAAGAACAAAAAACATAAAAAAGGGCGCGTACCTTAAAAAACTACCTTTAAAGCCGACAACGCTCCTGTGATTCCTCTGGTGTAGCAAGAGAATATAGGCGGCGTTACACTTAACACCAGGTGACCCGTACCCGTACGCTCGTTTGTCCTCCTTTTCCAAAAAAAAATAAATACTCAGACGATTATAAATTTAATATGTATTCGCCATTAGTACCTAAATCTTTAGTTATTAACATTGAAGCGTCTTTAATTAATTTCGATTTACACTTTGATTTAAGCGTTCACTCAAAGGAGTGATTAGTTTGAGTGAACGCCAATGTATAAATACCTAATTAAGATTAACAGTTAGATTATAGTTTTAATTGAAAGCAATCACTTTCGTCTTAGTAATGAAATATAATATTTTGTAGGTATATTTTGTACAAATAAATATCTGAAATAGAAACTACATCTATTTATTTGAGTTTTTAACATGGGGCTAATCCAGATTGTAGGTTAACCCCGACAAGAAAATAATGAAGTCTCATCTTTAGTTGATTTTTAAAAGCATGATTTTTCTTTCTTTCAAGTACTGGGAAAAACTGAGATATACAAAGCGCACTTCAGGGTCCTTTCATTTGTGAATAGTGGTACCTGATTTTTTGAAGTTATACTTCTTTAGGCGCGTTATGAAAAAAAGATGAGGCAGGCAAAGGGTTCAAGCCCATACAGCCGTATTAATTATATTTAATAATTAATTGTCAAAGCATCTTTGCAGGTTTTTTATAATATTGTTCTGTCTATAAACGTAGAATAGCAGGAGAAATAAATAATTTTAATGATTTTTATTTATGATTTTAATGCGACGCAAACTGATCTGTCACAGACGATGGCAAATCTCATAATGGCGGCCGGTCGGCTTATATTATTGTAAGTGTATGCGTGGGACTATGTATTTACACGTTTACCGGCTTGTTTTGGTGCCTCACTGTTATGTAAGGTAACACGGAGTCCTTATTTTTTTAGTCGTCCGTGGTACACACACACTTTTTTCGTATATTTGAAGCTCTGAGTTTTGTCAAAACCACATTGATACTTTCATTAATTTAAAAGTATCAATGTGGTTTTATTGGTATTTAATAGATTATTATTGATACATAACAGGATAAATTGACGTAAACCATAGCGAATTAGCAAAGTTACATTACTTGGTCACGTTAACATTATAATAATTATCAGTTCTATAGCTTGAATTATGTGATTGAAGACTGCGTTAGACAATTACTAATTAATTAATGTGGCAACTGCCGACCAGACAGATTATGATCAATGGTTTGTTTATATTGATTTCAAATATGATTAGGATAGGCTGTGTTGAGAGTTGTATCAACAATATTAGTAAAAACGATACACGTAACGATGTCCGTAGTGCTGACATATAATCAATAACAGCGTTGGACATAATTTTGAGTTTTCCTTCGATATTTCGCATGAAAACCTTTTGTCCTGGCAAAATATAAAGAATACTTGAAACAATTACAAAAGCTTTATTGCAACTTTTATCTTTGGTTAACGTGTGTTTTTTTTATGGAATAGGAGGACAAACGAGCGAACGGGTCACCTGGTGTTAAGTGATCACCGCCGCCCTCATTCTCTTGCAACGCCAGAGGAATCACAGGAGCGTTGCTGGCCTTTAAGGAAGGTGTACGCGCTTTTTTTGAAGGTACCCATGTCGTATCGTCCCGGAAACACCGCACAAGGAAGTTCATTCCACAGTTTTGTAGTACGTGGCAGAAAATTCCTTGAAAACCGCACTTTGGAGGACCGCTACACATCCAGATGGTGTCATCTCTGTTACCACAAAAAAAATCCCATTAGTCGTATCACCGCTCTTCGACAACACTTCCCTTACAGCCTCGCCTAGTATCAGAATTCTGGGTCTCGATATCTCGAGCGATTGCCAATTGCTAATGTGCTTGACATTTATTTAAATAAAATACTTTTTAAAGGATTAAAATTGTAGATGTATTTTTTCATTAGGTTGTCAGTATGTAGAAGGACTGATACTCTCCCTGAAAACCTAATGTAAAAAATACAGTTATAATTACACACCTTTCAATCCTTTTAAAAATATTTTATTTGATTAAAAGTTTTATTGAGCTATTAATGTGAAGGAATTAACACTAACCGGTACAGAAATCATTGTTATTTAAACAAAAAAGCGGCCACAAGCGAACACAGCAAGTTATAATGGAAAATGATATTAAATTATTTAAATGGAAAAGGCAAAAAATCCTTGCTCAAAATCATACAGTGCAAATGAGCTCTGAAAAGTGGCTGCGACTTTACCCTTTAAGCTATTGTGAATCTTATGAAGCCTACTAGAATTAGTTACAAGCAATCCCTTATTTCTAGTGTTATAATAATGAAAATCACTATTAAGAGCAAAAAAGTGACGATTTTTGTGAACGTATATTAAATACTAGCTGACCCGGCAAACGTTGTTTTGCCATATAAAGTATAATTCACGCGATAGTTTTATAAGTAATAAAATATTGCGCATATTATAGCCTGTACATCATTTTGTTCTATTGTCAATAGTTTTTGCAGCGCACGCAAAAATAGGTTTTCGATTTTACACCTTGTGTTACAAAATAGCAATTTTATTACGGATCCCTAATTTTGAAAAAAATAACATAGCCTATAGCCTTCCTCGATAAATGGACTACCCAACATTGAAAGAATCATTCAAATCGGACCAGTAGTACCAGAGATTAGCGCGTTCAAACAAACAAACAAACAAACACTGCAGCTTTATATATTAGTATAGATTACAATTTTTTTTTCTTTGAGAGACTGTCTATAACCAAGCTGATATATAGTTCGAACAGATCTCTTTTGCAGAGCGAAAACTATATCAATGTCAGCAGCACGACCCCAAAGCAAAAATGATGAAAGAGTAATTAAATACCTAGGGGAGAAAGTAAGATATGGTTTTTTTTTTATGAAAATAAGGGACGAGACGAGCAACACGTTCAGTTGATGGTAACTGACATGCCCTGCCTATACAATGCAGTGCCGCTCAGGATTTTTGAAAAACCCAAAAATTTTAAGCGGCACTACAATTGCGCTCGTCACCTTGAGACATAAGAGTAATTTCACTAGCTACGGCGCCCTGCAGACCGAAAAACAGTAATGCTTACATGTTACTGCTTCACGGCAGAAATAGGCGCCGTTGTGGTACCAATAATTTAGCAGGCATCCTATGCAAAGGAGCCTCCCACTGGTTATTATTTTAGTTTAAAAACACAATTATTTTCACGATTTCAATAATATTGTAACATGTGTGCGTTTAAATCTTTACTAAATTAAAATAAATGGTAGAATATCCTACAAATGGCGCTAAAACTTACATTTTTAAAAGAATATTAAGTATAAAACCGTGCCCAGCCATGTAGCCGGTAACAATAGGAGCTTATCGAAATTGGTACAAAGTTTCTCTGTGGTGTAATCGTTGTAGCAAAACTTCGATTGTTTGCGATCAATCTCAAAGTCCAACACCGAAGCGCTCATATCTCAGCTCAGCTCGATGCTCGTGTAAGTAACTTGATGAATATTAATCTAAAACAATCTTCACAGTATTTTTTATGATAATGTTATGACGAGTTTAATAGAATGTAATATCTGGCTGACACGGCAAACGTTGTTCTGCCATATAAATAAAAAAAAAACAACGTGAGTATAAATATAAGCTGAAAGATTAAATATTCTAGTTGGATGTAGAACAAATAAGATATGACCGTGTTTGGAGTTGTGCCATGGGAAAAATGGTCTCGCCTAGCCTGTGTTACAACGATTCATTCTTTAATGAAGATCAAACAGAAAGGGGCATGGGCTCTATGACTGAAAGAGAAATGCAAAGCTTTTGACGATGGCAGCTGATAAAAAACACTAACCATTCATTTTATCAATTCTATGTATCTGTACAAACTTGACAGACAAATTCATAGTTTAATCTAATAATATTCTTCAATAACTTAGGAGAAGAAAGGGCAATAATAAAGAGCATCCCATTACAAAAAATAGTCTTGTCAGGTCCGTTCATTATATAGCTGAACTGTTATAACACGTTGTTATCTAACATAAGGGATCAAATAGTATTCCATGATTTTTAGTTATTTATGCAACTGTTGTGTAATAAGGGGTATGTAAAACACGAATGTTGGTTCATCACACGAGGCTTTTGTTGTGTTTTAATACTTAATTATCAACAGTTACATACAAGACTTTATCTACACCCATAATACGAATCCTCTATATAAAAATTCTGAAACATCCAAATGTTTTGAGTTTTCTTTAGTGTTAATTCCGCCAATATTTAACTCGCCAAATGAGACTAACAGTCTCTTTCCAGAGTTTGGCGAGTCGACATCTCCTGAGGATGCCTCGTGTAGAGGCGAAACACGTGTCCAATTGCTTAAAGACAAATATTAGCGGAATTAACACTAAAGTAAAAATTAACTCCAAACATTTGGATAATTATGGATTTCCGCAAAGTAACGCCTACTTCAGTAAAGAATCTGAAACAGTTAGGAATGTTATTATGAAAACGGATTATATAATGTTGTACTGAATTTCATTACAACACTCGATTGGATGATGTAATGGTTATCAGGAAATTGGGTGTTTTAATGTTGGTAATAAGCTAACTGTTTCAGAATCTTTAATAGAGGATTTAAAACATGGATGTAGATACAATATCAATATATATATATAGGCGTGGGAGCCGGCCGTCATACTTGGTCACAATGACAGAACAGGTAAAAGACTTCTGTGGTCACAATCATATTTGAAAGAATGAAATCGTGTTGTATTTGCGTAAGGCTCTGTATCCACCAAAGTAGAGAGGAGAGGAGATGTATTTTATTAACCAATCAGAAGAGAACTGACACGTCGACTTATTAGTCTAAATAGACATGACATCCGAATCGTGGTCGGCACCCTAATGGGTCACACATCACTGAACAAGGACCTATTTACAATCGGACAGTCCTAGGTGCAGGGGATGTCTAGTCGATAATGAAACGGTCACTCATGTAATTCTGGAATGTGCTGGGGTGGTCAACCAACGGGCAAAAACCTTAATAAATACAAGGGCACTCCAGGAAGTCTGCGAACACCCCAGGAGTGTTCAGAACTTCGGGAAGGAGCTGGGCTGGTTGGAGTGACTGGCCTACACTGAACGCAAAATGGACCCAACTTAGCGGTCTAATTGCAGAAACAGGAGCCCCTGACCAATACTAATAACCAATCAATTTCGTTATTTCCACATGTCCCCTCCGCTTAGCTTCGGTGGAAATGGATCAAGCGGAGTGGAGAGAAGATGTCTCATTTTTCTATAGGATTTTGTGCCGCGTCTAGCGATCAAGCGGCGTGGCGGAGCGGAGATGAGGGTAGACGAGCGGCAGCGCGGCGCCTTATCCAGAATCTATGATAGTTTCCTTTGATAGTTTAAAAATTTATGAATTTATTGTGTTCCTTCAACCTCTTCTTCCTCTTACTCAGTTTTAACGACTTAAGTCTTCCTTTCGAGCTCTCACTGCTCACATCTCCTCTTCGCTTTGGTGGAAGTCGTCTGACAGCTTCGCGTCTTATCTCCTCTCGTCTCCTCTCGGCCGCATATCGAGCCTTACAATGGTCGGTAATTCACTGCTGCCCGTCACCACAAGATTCACAGATTCATTGCGCACCAAAAATAATTTGATTATTAATCTATTATTCAACAAACATAAGCCATTACGAATAAAATACGTATACTAAAATAAAATTAAACTATCTTTATAGATGTGAAAGTTTCATAAAAATATACCCAATGCTTTTTTCACGATCTACGTTTTTTGCCATCGTTAGCAATCGAATAAAAGGTTTTTTTTTGGCGAAACGAGCAGGACGTTCAGCTGATGGTAATTCATATAACTTGCCCATTACAATGCAGTGCTGTTCAGCCATTGCGCTTGTTAGATTATTAAGCTTATTAAGCTTTTATGTAATAATTTAATAATAATAAAGAAGTAAATAATACTGAATAAACCTAAAGTAAATAATTCAGAGTTAAAAGAGTTATGTTTTGACATCTTAAAACTAAATTGGAGCTCATTTGTATTTTAAAGTTAATACATACCTTGTTCTTGATTGGCTGTTCGAGCTAGAATTGCCAACCTAAGTCTATTAAGGTTGCTTGGTGGTGCTTAGTCACATTTGGCTCGTGCCTGCTGCACTGAAAGGACGCGTCAGAGTTAAATACATATAATTATTATTCATTATATTATTCTATTTTCTGTTCTGATATTATTATACCTTTTAATACCTATTAATAATCTAATAGCGTCATCTCATGTGAATATTAAATGAGGCTAGCAAGTGGTATTTTAGTATTTTAACATAAGTACAATTTATTAAAGATTCCTCAACTTGTTGGATGTATGTTGTACATAGATTATACTGTATATTTTGTAATATTATGATTTAAAAGATGAGCTGGGAGTTTCTTATCGGTTCTTCTCTTCATGTCAAAGCTCCTTTACAAACCCATGTAGAGTCATGAAGTAATAAATATATTTCAAAGAATAATGTGGTTTACTTGAATATAAAGGTTATTAGATTTTCATATTCGCTTTACTTGTAATTTCTATTCCCTATAATCTAGCTCTAGTAGCTATTCTAACACGCTCGTCACCTTGAGACAAGATGTTAAGTCACATTTGCCCAGCAATTTCACTAGCTACGGCGCACTTCAGACCGAAACACAATAATGCTTATACATTACTGCTTCATGGCAGAAATAGGTGCCGTTGAGGTACCCATAATATAACCGGCATCTTGTGTAATCGAGCCTTCCACTGGTAAAGCTTAGCCGTTAGTCTTTAAAAATAAATTACTCTTGGTTTTAAAAATTAAAATTAATGTATATAAAATGAGTACTAATTTTAGATTAATTTTAGATGTTAAAATCTAAGTTTTTAAAAACATACAGACTAGTCGATTAGATTTGATGTTGGACTTAATATCATTAAAAGTAACATATTCCTCACACTTAATTTTATGCGTTTGTTCCGCCCTCATAACATAATTCAGAGATATTTCACGGCCAATATCCACCATATGTACAAAACTCAAGTTTGCGCGTTTACCACCAAGAAACCTTATTTGTCGTATCACCACTCTTCGAGAACACTTTCCTAAAAGCCTCGCCTAGTATCGGAATAGTGGGTCTCGAAATTTCGAGCGATTGCCAACTCCGTGGTCATGGTCACGTGGAGGGCAAAGCCAAATTGGCTTCGAAGACACTGGGCGTCATAAATAGAGCACGGCAATACTTCAAGCCTTCCCATATTCCATACATTCGAGCGCTCTACAAAGCGCAGGTCCGGCCACATATGGAGTATTGCTGTCATCTATGGTCTGGCGCACCCCAGTATCAGCTCGATCCATTTGACCGCGTGCAACGCGGAGCAACTCGAATCGCCACCATCTGGATGTGTGGCGGTCCTCCACAGTGCGCTTTTCAAGGACCTTTCTTCCACTTTCTACAAAGCAGTGGAATGTGCTTCCTTGTGCGGTGTTTCCAGGGTAAAACATTGCACCATGCAGACTATGACGCGATTAATAATGCTCTTTCTAAAATTGACTGGTGCACTGAATTAAACTCTGACAATGTTGCAGTATCAATTGAAAATTTTTATAACATTATCAACACTATAATAGATCAATACGTTTCCCTGAAACAAGTTAAGCAATCACATAGATACCCATCCCATCATGGTACTCTAAACGACTAAAATAATAAAAAATAAATTAAAGGCTCATAGAAAATGGAAAATGTATGGTCGAGAATCTGATTACCAACTTTTCTCAGAGCTTCGGAACATTCAGAAAGAAACACAAATTTCATGTTACAATCAATTTTTGGATAGAGCAGAGAATAGCATAGGCACAAATGCAAACTTCTTCTGGTCTTTTATAAAAAACAAAATCAATAGCACCCAGTTTCCTGAGACAGTTTATCTGGACAATCAAACAGCTACAGAAGGCGCTCATATTGCTGAGCTCTTCAATAATTACTTTTTATCTGTCTTTGAATCACATAATAACACTCTGTACCTAGACTCAGATACTGAAAGTTCTCATTTAGTTGACATTTGCTCTGTAAAGTGTACCACCCCTTTAGTAAAAAAATATTTAAAAAATATAAACGTATCTAAAGGAACTGGTCCAGATGGTATTCATCCTATATTTTTGCGTAACTGCTATATGAATTTGGCGCCACCCTTATCCATACTTTTCAATTTATCTTTAAAACAAGGCCTTATGCCAGATTACTGGAAAATGTGTTACGTTACTCCAATTCTTAAAAGCGGTGATAGACACGATATAAAAAACTATAGACCTATATCAAAACTTTCTACTATTCCTAAATTATTTGAGAAAATAGTCTATGATACTATTTACCCAGCTGTAAGAAATATTTTATCAATAAACCAACACGGTTTTCTTAACAAAAGATCCACTGAGACCAATCTTTGTGAATTAGTGGATATAGTAATTAGGGCTATGGACGAAGGACATCAGGTTGATGCCATTTATACTGATTACTCAAAAGCTTTTGATAAAATTTCTTTATATATTAATTAAGAAATTAGCTGGCATCGGTATCCATGGCAACCTTCTAAGATGGCTAGAAAGTTACCTTACACATAGAACCCAATCAGTAACGATTAAACGCTATACTTCCAACTTTGTCCCCATTACTTCTGGCGTTCCCCAAGGATCTCATCTTGGCCCTTTATTATTTAATATTTTCATCAACGATATAGATAATTTATTTCGGAATACAAGCTCTCTTCTATACGCTGATGATAATAAAATATTTACAAAAATTAAGAATTCAGATGATAGCATCCTCCTCCAGACTGACTTGAATAAGCTTGGTAATTACTGCTTAAAAAATGGTCTCACTATAAATATTGAAAAATGTTGTGCCATAAGTTTTACAAGAAAATCTAATCCAATACTGTATAATTATCAGATATATGACACGAAATTAAAAAGAGTTCAAGAGGTTAGAGATTTGGGGGTAATCCTGGATAGTGAACTCACATTTAGAACCCACTATGATCGTATAATTAATAAATCATATAAAATGCTTGGTTTCATTTTAAGGCAGGGAAGTGAGTTTAAAAAATTGCATACATATATACAACGCTTTTGTCAGGTCACATCTTGAGCATGCGTCAGTTGTTTGGAACCCCTGCTATAATATTCATATAAACTGCTTGGAACGTATTCAAAATAAATTCATTAAGCACTTAGAATTCCGACAACATTTAGATCCCACGTTTAATTTTCACTCCAACGATTTAAGTTCTTTGAAAGAACGTCGAACCCATAGAGACATAATATTTTTATATAAATTATTACATAATATAGCTGATTCTCCATATCTATTAAGTAAAATAGGATTACACTGCAGAAGGCCTACATCCCGATGTAAAGATGTATTAGATGTTGCCTATGCGAGAACAATACACGGAAAGAACAGGTTTATAATTCGGGCATGTAGCTGTTATAATAGAGCATACAGTCATATTGACATATTTCATGAAAAGTTAAATGTTTTTAGATCATTGGTTTGTGATAATTTAAATAATTACTGATTTTTTTTGACCCCATTCTTACATTTTTTTTTCTGAATACTTATCTCATTTGTAACTAATTCATTATAGTATTGTATAATAGGCGTGTATATTATTGTGTAACTTATATAGCTTGTAATTAGTTGTTAATTTGTATTACTTTTGTTTTGTGGTTTTTATCTTACCGTTGCTTACCCTTTAACTAAAAGTGTCGTATAAATTGTTGGAAACTTCACTGGTGAAAGTGTAAGTTTTAAGATTTGTTAATATTTAAGTATCATAATACTGTTTGTTTCCTATACATGAATAAATAAATAAATAAATAAATAAATAATACGACATGGGAACCTTCAAAAAAAGCGCGTACACCTATCTTAAAGGCCGGCAATGCTCCTGGTATTCCTCAGGTGTTGCAAGTGAATGTGGCCGGCGGTGATCACTTCAGGTGACCCTACGCTCGTTTGTCCTCTTTTTTCTATAAAAAAACATGTAGCTGCAACTGCCTCCTAGTTCACATATTACCAGTGGTTCGTTATAATGCCTGTGTTCTGCACAATGTAATGCATTGCCGCTGCTTTTCAAGTCAGTCTGGTAAGTAAGCGTGCGTTAAGTCATTGTAAGTCATTAATGAGGTATTTCACTTCTGAACATATTAATCAGTTAAATAAACTTATAAATCTATATCACATAGATACGTATATTAGACAGATAAACCGAACAAATCTTTCACATAAGCCAAACAGAAAACAGTCGACGTGGAGACGTGAACGAAATACGGAAAACGATTTGTCTGAAACCGTTTCGAGAACTTTTTGCGGATTTTCCGGAGCGGATGAAAGCCGGATTATGAGTAAACCTTGTAAATGTATTTGTGTAAACTACAGGCTCTGCTGAAGTCATATATTACAATTATCAAACATTAGTTTTGGAGAAAAAATAATGGGTCGCACTCAGGAAGTGCCGGCAGAAGTGAAAACTTGAACATGAACATTGTGCATTTTTGAATATTTTGGAATGGTTAGGGAATAATTTTGCACGAAATGCTTTATATATCAGAATAAAAGTACTAGCATTTATGTAGTTAAATACGATATTCATTTATTGCGCTATCGTTCACAACAATGACAATTTATATGACGTAAAAAAATTAACTTTTAAAATGACAATTATTTCACATTAAAAAGTTTATCTCAGTAAAATCAACTTTCATCCATTATTTCAATGACTGTGTTTCGAATTTTCGATCAGGCCACGTGCCCTGACGCGAAGTTAACATTTTATACCAATCCCAAGAAATGTGCTCAACGCCGCTCAAGACTTTTTCACTTCAAAAACAAGCAAATTATTTAAACATTTTGAACTTTATTGAGCATTTCTTGTGGAATCAAAAATATTTGCACAACAGCAACGTCTCATTTTAAACATAGTATCATCAGTGCAGCCATTATTGTAAATTGGAGATTATTTATAAAAAAACACATTTACAACATAAAAGGTTTTATATTCATCAAAACCAGAGCAAAATTATTACTTATACTTATACTTTTTGACATTATTAAATATTAACTATACTAAAACTCACACTAATTTCTATCTGACAAGATAATTAAAAAAATACCAAACTTTTCACTACACGTAATAATATTATAAAGATATCGGTTAAAATCGGAATAAAACGTTTCAATCACTTGAATTGAAACTTTTCTGGGGATTATAAGCTGTTTATTTTATATTTAGCCACCCCTTCGAGTGACGTAACGTTAACTCTCAGGTTGTGGCTTCATCTAAAGGATCTACTTTACAATTGGTAACCTGCTCAACCCCAATATTTGCATAATAGGAAATTGACTTGAGATGTCGCTCTTTCATATCTAAACAATTTGTTACTTATTAAAGTGAGTTAGGGTCACTTTAAAAAATAACAAATTGTTGAAAAGGGCTTCAATCACGTTCAATTGGTTAGGATAGATAGGAGGATAGAGTATTCATTGGTGGCTATTTTTCTATACAAAAAGCATACTTCCACCTTAAATGCCGGGTACACATTTCTTGACACCTGTTGTTGCGGATGTCCATGGGCGGCTGCCTCACATCTCCTCATCCCGTCTCATGCCCGTTTGCCCCCTCTTACATACAAAAAAACAAACGTTCTCGACTCTCCTCATCTTTTTTACTAACCTAGATCAAAATTAATTTGAAACAAGATTAATGTCATCATTATCTGTGTCTCTCTGTTTTGCATTATTTTTTTAGTTCCAAAGGGTTTGCACGTTATACCAGTGGGAGGCTCCTATGCACAGGATGCCGGCTAGATTATGGATTCCACAACGACGCCTTTTTCTGCACTAGTGGGAGGCTCCTTTACACAGGATGCCGACTACATTATGGGTACCACAACGGCGCCTATTTCTACCGTGAAGCAGTAATGTGTAAGCATTACTGTGTTTCGGTCGGAAGGATGCCGTAGCTAGTGAAATTACTGGGCAAATGAGACTTAACATTTGTCTCAAGGTGACGAGCCGCCCAGAATTTTCGGGTCTTTCAAGAATCCTGATTGGCACTGCATTGTAATGGGCAGGGCGTATCAATTACCATCAGCTGAACGTCCTGCTCGTCTCGTCCCTTATTTTCATAAAAAAAAGTCTTTTCCACTATTTATTGAACGCCCCTCGTATTATAAGCGCTAAATTGCGCTTTATTCAGATTCCTACGAATGCGTAATTCAGTACAGGTAGTGCATGATCTCTTTATATTAAGAATTAATACTTATTTTACTTGCAGAACATTAAAAAACAAACATATAGACGTTGTTATAATTATTATTAAGTCTACGGAAGTTATTTAGTCAACTAAAACAACCTAACAATAACATAACACGAATAATTTAATTGATCACAAGACCATTTAATCAATGTGTATTCATGGCTGAAGGGAGAAATTCAATCACCTTTGATTGCTTCATTTACCTTTCCCTTACACTTGTGAAGGTGTTTAAGTAAACCTCAATTATAGAAACACCTTTGGGTCTCCAACTCTAGTTCAATTAAACTAACAAGCATACTCTTGGTTATATGATAATATCGGATATATTTATCAGTTATTCGTGAAATGGTTAAGATATACAATGTGACTTTATTAACTTGTTAACTACCTTAAGGAAGCATTATTTTACATACGGAAAAAATATTTTAAATTAAACTATACATCATAGAATTAATTATTAAACATTAAATTGATAAATTTTGTTAAACAAGATGTTTACGGCCAGCGCTAATAAATAATTAAAGAACGAAGTACCTAGTAACACTGAAAATGCTTAGGAAATGAAAAACGGCTTAATTTAGAAAGTTGCCAATACTTTTATAGTTTTTCGAAGTATTTTCCGTTCCTCTCTACACATCGTCGCATTCAATGGAACCACTGAGAAAAGCAGTGGGCCCATTCTTCCTCAGGGGTCTCTTCTATGGCATTTTCGTACGCTTTCACAGCATCTTCAGGGCTCGTAAAGCGAATACCTCGAATTTTATCTTTAGTTCTTGGGAATAAATAAAAGTTGCAGGGCGCCAGGTCAGGGATGGATGGCGGATGACTCATTATCTCCACACCTGCCATAGTCAAATATTCAACAGTCCGTGTTGCGGAGTGCGCTGAAGCATTGTCGTGGTGAAGGAGGAACCTGCTTCGAGGGCGCTGCTGTCGAATTTTTTCCAAGACAACAGGCAAACAGCGATTGACATACCAGTCTGCAGTGTCCTTCCATATTCTAGCGCAACTGTCGCGAAATGACCTTTCCGTGCACAGAATGAGGCAATCATCTTTATTCATTGACTTCTTCCTTTCTTTACCTTAGTTGGCCGATCCCCGAAAGGAAACAGCCACTGAGCTGATTGTCTTTTGGTTTCGGGTTCGTAGCAATATATCCAGCTTTCATCACCTGTGACGATGTTAAATACAGCATTTGAGTCACCGCCGTTGAACTAATCTAACATTTGGCGACACCAGTCCATGCGAAGGTGTTTCTGGTCGTCGGTTAAAGTATGGGGAATCCATCTGGTACATAGCTTCCTGACGCCTAAATGTTCGTGTATTATTTTTTGTATTTGACTCATACTAATGCATAGGCTTGTCCGTATCTGCTGATAGGTCACTCTCTTATCTTCCTCTATCATGCGTCGCATAGCACTGATGTTATCTTCAGTAGTCGCTGTTAAAGGACGTCCCTCACGCGGATCACCATTGAGATTGGTACGTTCACGCTTAAAGTCGTTTAACCAATTGTAAATAGTGGCACGAGATGGAGCTTCATTAAAAAATGCTTATCGCAGCCTATCATAGCTTTGTTGTTGAGTAAGCCCACAACGAAAGTCATAGTAAATTAGGTTAATTTTCACGTGTAACAAGTGTTTTAGATGTGCCGCCATTTCACAAAAACAAATGACAAATGAATGCAATATACTACGTTAGGTTACCAAAGAGTTCTGAAATTGAAATTCAATAAAAGTTTTCATTGGCAATGTTTCTAACTGGCCAGTTCTAAGAATTTTCAGTATTACCCACGTATTAGACACTATAGTAAATCAATTAATATGCACATATGTAAATAAGTGAATATATATGTATTAAATATCCATTGTACTAAACATACTTATTCCGCAGTTTAAAAATTTTGTGTCTCTACATTATCTGTTTGATTTTCGTTTCCAATACCTATTTTTACTAAAACTGTAATATTAACTGTTATTGATAAGTAACTTACATGTGATTATTTAATTACGATTCTGACAATTGCTGCATTGCGGTCTGTTATCTATCTATATTTATATATCAGGTATTTTTTTTTACTGAGGGATCCCTACACATAGCATACGAAATAGCAGTTTTATTGGCAAGAAAAGTGGCAAGTGTTGTACTATTTTGAAATCTAGACTAAATGGGCCATCTTTTAAAAATACTTGCCATAGGTAGTGTAGTACATTTTTTTTCCAACGTAGAGTGTCAAAGTTGACTTACATAAATTTTATAAACCATAACTCGTCAAAATTTAATTTATTTTACTTAGTTAACAATGATTATTACTTTAATTTGTGGTTACCATTAATAGGACTGTTATTTGAGATAATATTATTAAAAAAATCACTGTAAAATTGTGAAAATTGCGATCACAGTACGTAAAAATGCGACAAAGCGTGTCAAATTTTTAACATTTTCGAAAAATGTCTGTCATCGCTTGACTTAGTGACATAGATTTTTTTTCTTATTTTTTTCATAACTGGTATACCTTGGCCTCTCGCCCGTTACCAGGTTATCGTTGAGTTTTGGGACACCCTGTATATATATAAGAGATTCCTTTCGCCGAGTAGAGGTCAGCTGAGAACGGATTTAAAGAAATTCCAGCCGCAAGAGTTTTTTTTTATAACAGAACAACGTCTGTCGAGTCTGCTAGTTAAATATAAAAAAAACGCATACGTAAGTGAAGTTTGCTAAAACCTAGCAACCAGTTTGCTAATTTTTTAATTTTACATCCATCTGCAAATTTTTAGCATTATTGAAATCGATTCGAGTTTCATTAGTAGGTAACCCATATTTTATTTAAAAGTGTGGCGACCTGTATTTTTATTCGCTCTCAGTGTGTCAGGGGAATATCGTATGATTAATTAAAAGCATATATGCTCGGTGTGGCTCCTAAATAATAATTTTGTAATAATGAACGAACTGTTATTAAAAATTTAATTTAAGTTCTATTTTGCTTGAGCTTGGCGGGATGGAAAAACAAGGTTGCCGAATTTGAGAGTCAGTTCCTGTTTTAGTTAGGTAAGTTTTAATAAGAATTAAGCTTTTATTTCTATCGCACAATTTTCGTTAGTAGGTTTAGTTGTAACGTTTTGTTTCTATAGTTAAATCCTTCTTAAAAAAGTTGATGTCAAAGCTAAAATTTTGAATTTTTCTCATTTTATTGGCCAATGTTCTGGGAAGTTTTTAAAAATAGTTAGAAGCCATAGGCTCCCCATTTTATTTTTATTTGACATTTTCATGAATTTGGCTGGAGCAGCTATCTTGAACTATTCATAGTTTCTTATGTGGTTATTGCAACTGTAGTTAATAATTATCAACAATAAAATTAACTAAAAGTGTTTTAAAGAATTAGAAAAAAGTCCTAAACCACAATTAGGTGAAAAAAGCGGATAAAAGGGGAAAAAAATATTATCTCCTAAACTACGCAATATCGTAGAACATACATATTTCGGTTCGGATACTCATCACCATGAGGCTTTCAAATTTTAGCTATGGACGTCAACTTCTCAGCCACCCTGTATACCCCAGCACTACAATTCCATAAAAAACTTACTTTTAACGTTGTCCTCGGTTGTATGTATATTTTTCAGTATGATTGCTATAGTATATTTTTTTTTTAATATATTTATTTAAAACTTTACATATTTATATAAATAAAACAGCAAACCAAAAATCACGAAGATTTGTCCGGATTGCTTTTTTTTTGATGAGTTGAGTTCGCAATGATAATTAAAATAAGATCAGAAAAAACTTAAGTAAGTACATACACAAGGTTTACAAGCAAAGCATCATTAGATCAGGTTCGCATTCAACCGGTCATCGTTGATTCATATCTCTATGCGAAAACGGGACACTGCTATCTTTCGATCGCGCTATTCCGTCGCACACGTACAGCGATATGTCTATTCGCTCGGCCGGTGGGCGGTGACAAAGAACCCGATGTTTGACCCACTTAGAACGTAAGCTACAGGGTGTTCAAAAATTGCAATTTTAACTTATCTCTAAAATTTTTTATGGTGATGCTAATTTTTACAGATGGATCAATATCATTTAATAGCCGAGGAACCAAATATTGTGTTGTGCGCGAACCATAAATGTTATTGGACTTTAATGTTTTTAAGTGATTATTTGTGATTTTCCTAGTGGTTATTTTATGACAAATTTTACTTTGAATTTCATGATTGAAAAATTGTTCCTTAAGAAGACAATAATTAAATTTTGTGTGTATTGGTAAGATTTTACAGTGCCTGAAGAGATCGTTATATTCATTCGCTTTATGTTGTTCTTTTACTACTGGGGAGACTATTTCTTTAATTATCCTAATTTGCATGTTTTGTATTTTATCTAGGTAGGTCTTAAATGTTCTGCCATAGCTGGTAATACCATAACTTATAATGGAATCGGCTAGTGAGTTATATAATAATAATAATATTTTATATGGTATTCTACCCTTTATTAAAATTAAATTGGCTAAAAATGCTCTGAGTTTGTCACATACAGTATTGATATGGGGGAGCCAGTTAAAACAACAATCGATAACTAAACCCAAGTACGTATGATTTTCAACAGTTTCAATAGTGGGACAGCTACATATTTGTAGCTTTTGATGAAAACACATATGGCAATGCGCCTTAAGCTTCTTGATTGTGTCATAATTAGTTTTAAGATATGGTGATCGAATATGCATCAATTTCGTTTTATCGGCATTGAGGACAAGCCTATTGTCGTGGCACCATTTGTTAAGGCGGTCGAAGTCAAACTGAAGGTTCTCAAGTGCTTGTTCAATGTTTCTATCAGCGATTACAAGACAAGTGTCATCAGCGTATTGATATGATGTACAATGCTTCAGTATATTAATTATATCATTGACATATGCGATAACGTGTATTGGGCCGAGCACTGATCCCTGTGCTGTTCCTTCAGTAACTGATAGAACATCACTCTTGGCATCTTCTATTTTAACATAAAATGACCTATTTTTGAGATAATCCTCACACCAATTTAGGGTCCGGCCTCTGATTCCAGAGTTTCCAAGTTTCGAAATCAAGCAATCGTGATTTAGAGTGTCAAATGCGCGCGAGAAGTCAATAAAAAGGACAAAGACGTGTTTGCGATTACCTAAGTGACCGTTAATTTCATCACTGAACTTGGAGAGCAGCAACGAAGTACTTTTGAGTGGTTGAAAACCATACTGGTTTTTGCTAATAATATCATGGTCGTGATAAAACGATTGAATCTGATCACTGAGGTACTTCTCAACAATTTTATCTATAGATGATAAGAGGGAAACAGGACGATAGTTAGAAACATCGTTCTGTTTCCCTTTTTTATGCACTGGTCTCACGCAACTTTGCTTTAATTCCCTCGGGTACTTTCCGACTGCAAAGCTGACGTTTATTAAATGCGCTATAGATGAGGATATTTTCTTTGCGATACATTTGACATCTCTAATTTTTATTATATATTTAACTAACATATAGCGTAACGTTTAACTAACGTATATTTATAACTATCTGACCTGGCGAACGTTATTTTGCCATATAAATTATATCCTCTAAAATATATCCTTAAACTTCATCCTCATCATTCAATGAGAATGACAATTGTGTCTTAAAAGTGTGTTCTTTACAATACTTAAAGGAGCACTAATACATCCGCATATTGGCTGTTTCGACCATACCAGACATATTATAGTGGCAAACTGTTTCTAGTGGCCATATTTCATTTGCTGACTATAAGGTATCTCAATCTAATACATATTTGATCGAATGTTAATGTGTAATTGTTGAAGCACAACATCTCACCTCTATCTCATGAATATGGTATAATGCATTGGGGTACATATTTTTATTCTAGGAAAGTAGGCACTGTAGATCTAACTAGTCGTAGTTGCGCGTTTATATGTATGACATAAATGGTAGTTGTATAAAATGCTGCTTGCTTCGTATATGCAATCTGTAGACTGCCTGCCGTAGGTAGTAAATTAACTTTAACACTAGTGCTATATTTTTTTAGGTTCATAACGGGGTAGGCACTGCCTAATTGCCTATATGCACGCCCATGTTACAATGGTATACCTAACACATAGATGGGTGGTAGCTATCAAAAGCAAATTGACATAGTCTGGATATAGTCAAGGCCTTTGATAGTGTATGGCAACAAGGCTTTTTTTGCAAAACTTTCATCATCTAATAAGGATTTCATCCCCACCATCTGGATATGTGGCGTTCCTCCACAGTGCAGTTTTCAAGGAACTTTCTTCCGCGCACAACCAAGCTGTGAAATGAGCTTCTTTGTTTCCAGGATTATACGATTTGGATACATTTTTACCAGTGCGAGGCTCCTTTGCACAGGATGCCGACTAGATTATGGGTACCACAACGGCGCCTATTTCTGCCGTGAAACAGTAATGTGTGAGCATTACTGTGTTTCGGTCTGAAGGGCGCCGTAGCTAGTGAAATTACTGGGCAAATGAGACTTAACATCTTATATCTCAAGGTGACGAGCGCAGTTGAAGTGCCGCTCAGAATTTTTGGGTTTTTCAACAATCCTGAGCATTGTAATGTGAAGGGTAATAATCATCAATAACCATCAGCTGAAAGTCCTGCACGTCTCGTCCCTTATTTTCATAAAAAACAGCGCGTACATCTTTCTTAAAGGCCGGTTCATTATTAATGTACCAATAAATAAGGCTTAGGTGAAAAAAATACATTAAATAAATTATATTTGATTTTTCTACGAAACCTCTGTATATCTGCCAACTTGAAAATCTTTGTTTTAGCAAATTGAGCTTTTCGCTGGGTCTTTAGGGACGTAGCCAAAGTGCTTTTACAAATTACAAGAGAAATTCAATAAAACAGGTACTTGTTCTTACAAAATGAAAATTATGGATTATGATATAATACTAATAAAAAAAAGGGGAAGATTATTTAATATGAAGAGTTTACTGTTAAACAGTTCGACTTAATTTACGTTTCTATATACATTGTCTGGCATGAATAATGAGCGTGACATGATTCTATTATGCTGTTATTGTAATTATTCGTCCATACTATGTGCTATTATCATATTATTTTATTATTACGTAATATTGTTGCGTTTGAGGACTACAGGGTGCGGAAAACTCCAGTAAAATTCAGCATAAAATTATTATAGGTGAAAACAGCTAGGAATAGATTCCTGCCGCCGAATTCCATCTTAGAACACACCCCAATAATAAGAATATCATCTAAACGTGTATTTTTTATGATAGTAAGGACGTTTATTATAGGCGGATTGTAATTGACACGCCCTGCCCATTACAATGCAGTGCCGCTCAGGATTCTTGAGAAACCCAAAATTCGAACCCGGTCGAGACACAATAATGTTTACACAGTACTGCTTCACTGCAGAAATAGGCGCCTTTTGCTACCCATAATCTAGCCGGAAACCTGTGCAAACAAGCCTCCTACTTCTTCTCTGGCATTCCTCCACAGTGTACTTTTGAAGTAACTTTCTTCCACGTACAACCCAGCTGTTGTATGAGTTTCCTTGTGCTGTATTACCGGGACGATACGAGATGATTACCATAAAAAAAGCGCGTACACCTTTCTGGTACAAGACAATGTGGGCGGCGGTGATTAACAATAGGTTACCCATACGCTCATTTGTCCCCGTCTTCCATAAAAAAGGTACGCCAGTTAGTACCTATCGAATCCTATTACTCTCACGAACGTCCAGTGTGAGCTTTTTAGCAAAATTATATTATATACTAATCCTAGGAGGGAGGGCAAGGTACGAAGATGATACATTTCGCAGTAACATGTATTCTTGTTTAAAGTCCATTTAATCACAAAGACATTATATAATTCCAGAGGGTGTGGGATTTGTTATTTCATCCAGGCCTATTCATTGACTCAAAAGAAACAAAAACGCATATCCCTTGTAGAGCTAACAGTTGTATGGGAAACGATTATTTGCTATTGCTAAACTATTAAAAAAAAAATCATGTCGAGACTATGGAAATCACTGCAAGACTGCAATTTAATAATATAATGGTCAGACCTTACCAATAAAAATAAAAGACTTATTTGTATTAAACTTTGTTCATGAAAGCACGAAGTCTAATTACAAATAAACAGAAAAGTCTGCCCACAATTTGTATTGGAGCTCGTTCAATTACCTAATGGTTTCGCGAACACACCTCTGCGCTTTTACAGTCTGCGACTATTCCAGCATAGTACTACATACTCCAGGAGAGAATGGTATTTATTTTAAGATTATGTTTTATAAACAAGTTTTCAAATTTATGGTCGGAATAACACACGAAGGCTTTCAGACCATCGTACAAGATATAATATTATGAACTAGGCAAACAGATTTATTTTATGGAACTCGCCATTATGGTTTTTAGTATTTCAGCTATCAAAAATTTGCGATTTATGAGATACAGCTAGACTGATGTTCTGACAGAAGAACAGCGGAGACTTTGAGTACAGAAAATTTAAATGAAATACCATGCCGTTGTACATTTCAATTTATTAAACCTTAACTGCATTTATTTTTTCTTCCATTCTCGTATATCTTTGGTTCTCTTCTTATTTATCTGGTGGTGAATAGAAGGAGAATGGCATATGGGTCACTTGATGTAAATGATTACCACTAGCTCTTATAAAACGACAGGAAAGTTGTTAGACTTTTAGTTGAGTGTTTAGTAATTGATGAGTTTTTTGTCGGTATATCAACCGTCATATCTTTATTACTGAATTAAAATCATAAAAAATAATTGATATCGCTTCTATAATGATTTGCATGCATCGGCCAAGCATCTGCCAAGTATCTACATTTTTGAGTAGCCAATTCAGTAATGATTAATTTCAGAGTCTATTCCACTGTCAATTTTTCATTTTAAAATACGTAGAAAAAACAAACGATTAATACGCAAAATATCGTATATCGTTAAATATTGTCCCGAGGAAAAAGGGAAGTTCGGTAGTCACTAAATTTCATGCAAAATTATTTTATGTTGCCTCTTGGACTATACAATGCTTCGCCCACAGCTTTATGACTCAACTGTTTGCATTCCTAATGAGTTAGTTTGCACTTATATAATACATACGACTACTTCCATTACAAATTTGTTTCCTACTTCGTTTGTTATAGTTTTTGTTGTTTGTAAGTGTGAGTATTCTGTATTCACTTCCTGCTTATACGATTATATTGTTGCTTGTACCAGTTAAAAGTTTTAAAAATATACAATAAGACTAAGTACGAATTAATAAAATTATAATGCTGTCACGTACGATCCTGTGATCTTAGCTTCGTTTTCTTCAAGATTGATTCAATAGTTAAAAATAATTGTTGATTAATAATTTATTTTATATATTACATAAGATTATCATTTTTAGAGTTCCATAGCCAAATGGCAAAAAACGGAACCTTTATGGATTCGTCATATCTGTCTGTCTGTCCGCACGTATGTCACAGCCACTTTTTTCCGAAACTATTAGAACTATGCTGTTGAAACTTGGCAAGTAGATGTATTATGTAAACCACATTTCGCATCCGCAGATTTTCACACAGAAATAGAAAAACAACAATAAATTTTGAGGGTTCCCCATACTTAGAACTAAAATTCAATAATTTTTTTTTCATCAATCTAGGTCTTCAAACTGATATTATATATGTTATTATGAGGTTTCTCATATAATTTTTTTCTAACCTGAATAGTTTGCGCGAGAGACACTTCCAAAGTGGTAAAATGTGTCTCCCACCACTTGTAATTTCTAAAATACAAGAATAATAAAACTAAAAAAAAATATATAATGCATGCAAACTCCCACCGAAAACTGGTTTGAACGAGATCAAGTAAGCAGTTATTTTTTTATTTAGAAAAAATACACTTTTATTAAAATACTATAAGAACTTTTATATTCTGTTACTTGCTGCTACGAATCCCTTCATGGGCGAGTCCGACTCTCACTTGGCTGTTTTTTTATCGAAGAGGAGGACTGATGTTAAGCAGTCACCGCCACCAACCTCTCCTGCAATACCAGAGGATTGTTGATTTGATTTGATTTGATTTTGATTTGATTTGATTTTAATTTGATTTGATCACAGGACCGTTGCCGGCCTTAAAGGAAGGTGTGTGAGCTTTTTTTGAAGGTACCCATGTCGTTTCGTCTCGGAAAAACCGCACAAGGAAGCTCATTCCAGAGCTTTGTAGTACGTCGAAGAAAGTTTCGCACTGTGGAGGTCACACATCCAGATGGTGCGGATGATATCCTAATTTGTGGCATGTCTGTCGAAGGTGTAATTCGGCGGTAGGAATACCCTGTGATAAATGCGGTACAAGATACACAATGAAGCGACGTCGCTACGCAACGCCAAGTGATCAAGCCGTTAACAGAACAAAGGGTCCCTGACAATTCGATCTGCTCTGCGTTGCACGCGGTCGGTAAATACTTCATATTTGCCTGGACGCTTTGTAGCGCTAGAATGTGGGCTGGCTGGAAGCAATCGCTTGAAATTTCGAGACTAAGTAATCCGATACTAGGCGACTCTGTAAGGGAGGTGTTGTCGAAGAGAGGTGATACGACCAATGGGGTTGTATTATTGGTAAATGAGTTAAATTGGACAATTCTCTTTTAATTTTTTATATTTAAATATACTTCTACTTAAGTAGACAGAAAATAGAACTCACACATTTAAGCCCATATAAGCCTATTAAAACCTTGTTAGCCTGATGTTACGGCTACAGATAATTTATTCAGTGTACTTTTCCTACCAAAGTTAATTTCAGATAAGTTTACCAACAAATTAGGGCTGTTTTACAAATTTACGGATCATCCAGAGCTTAGAGTGATGTTGATGAGGGATCCGATTAAGGCTCTCGCATAAAGAAAAACGCTCAGCAAGTTCTGAAGAATTAATCGAAGATTACAATTAGCTTTATGACTCTGCTAATATAGAAGCATATAAGAATGCTGTGGTGTAGAGAACCAGGTGCGTGCAAATTATTTAGGCAATTTAGTCAGTACCTCGTTATAAACCGAAATAAATATAGGACTAGTGTTAATGTTTATTTAGTTTAGTTTGGTTCCGTTATATTATAAACAAAGTTCTATTGAACACCCACTCATAGTATTTTTCTTTACGCTAGATACTAAACACCTAGGGTAAGCAATCTACAGACTGCATATCCCAAAAACTCAACTACGACTACAGTTAGATAGATCCACAGTGCCTACCTTGATAGAAAAGCAAGGCACGCCCCTATAGAGAACAATTGTAAAATTACACATATTATCGTCAAGAATTACAACATTATTATGCTTGGGCGATTGAAGTTGTGAATAAAGTGGAAAAGAGGAAAACTTTCTCCAGCACCGAGGATTCTTCTTTTGTTTCTTTGTTTAAATAATATGTCGATAAAAAATAAATGATAAATTTCAGGCCCTACATATCTGCAGAAGAAGATATATGTAATACTATATTTATATTCAAATTCAAATATTTTTATTGAAAATATGATCTTTAATCACTTATGGAAATCAATAACTTCTACCCATTCGTATATATATCCGTAACACCTGAGAAGAAGGGAAGAAGGCTAGGCAAGAAACTTAGCAAGTTTTTTTTCATAAAATTTCAATACAATCAAATTTGTAATTTAAATAGCCTGACGGTGGTTATTGCTTTCCTGACAACGCGTTTTCCCAGAGAAACCTAGCCAGAACAAGCATTAATTCATTTTGGAATGAATGGTAGTTTTTTTGACTTTCAATAACTGATTTCACATCCAATTTTGAATAAGAATAAGAATAATTTATTGCAGTACCATATTAGCTACATAGATTTACAAAATATCTGTTACAAAGTATAGTTGGTTTAAAGTAAGTAACTTTAATTTTACAAGTATTCTGCCCTCACACTAGGATTCCCTGTGTCGTGAGGTTCAGTCTCTTCCCCTATAATAGTATAAAATAAAAATAAAATATATTTGCGTGTACGTGTATGTATGGATGTGTGTGTTGTGTTTGTGCTAAGTAAGAAAAGAAAATTGCTAACGTTGGTATAATAATTTAAATCATTGTTTTTTAGTTTAGTACATTTATAAGTTTTTCTGTATCATTGTAATTTAAAACTTTTAACCAATCAAATATTAGTTTTTTACAACTGCGTTTGGTCTTATCTATAGAACTCCTATGTTGTTTGTATGATTTACTGTACAGGTAAGGCCCCAGGAAATAATATGTTCTTCGAGCAAAGGAGAAAAACACTCTTGGGCGATCCCATATTAGCGCCCTATGAGAAACACGTGCCTCTTTTTTTGCAGTTTTGTGGAATTTAAGTAATGTAGAGGAGATAAATAATTGTCTTATTCGAAGATGGTTTAGCTCTGAGTAGAGGGAGTCTGTTGAATATCGCCACGGCTTATTGTATGCTGTTTTTAATATTGCACGTTGCGATCTTTTTAGTTTAATTAGAAGTGTCTTTAATGCGGCTTCCCATAAAATAATACTATAGCTCAGGAATTGAATAATTTTCATTGAATAAGAATATTTGATTTTGAATCGGTTTGCGAACCCAAAAACACCAAGTATAGTTATTTTATTGAAATCCTAAGAGGAAATACAGATATATTCAAAGTAGATATATTGAAGCATAGCATAGATATACAAGATATATACTGGCAATTAACTCCTGCTAAGGTCGGTAGTTTTTCTTAGGAATAATCCACGTCAAAAGTAGACATTGTAACGTGTGAGCTCTTCTATCATACGTGGGATCGAAGAATAGTAAAATATCAAACTTTTTTCATCTATATTTTATCAATTTGTTCTTACATATTACTTCTACACTCTTTCTATGCTATATTATTTTGTATTATCTTAAATATAAACTTAATACCGATCGTTCTAACTTCAACACATGATTCGATTGTTTTTTAGTGTGGCATTCAAATATTTCAAATCATCTTCTACTTTAAGGCTTTGTAGCCAGCAGTGTAATAATACAATTTAGGAATAAGATCTCCTTATAACAATAAATGGACTGGTTACATAGGTTCTTGAAACTGCTCAATATTTTTATGGAAAAGGAGGACAAACGAGCGTACGGGTCACCTGGTGTTATATGATCACCATCGCCCACATTCTCTTGCAACACACCAGAGGAATCACAGGAGCGTTGCCGACCGTTAAGGAAGGTGTACGCGCTTTTTGAAGGTATCCATGTCGTATCGTCCCGGAAACACCGTACAAGGAAGTTCATTCCACAGCTTTGTAGTAAGTGGAGGACCATCACACATCCAGATGGTGGGGATTATATTCGTATAGGATTATATATAACTTGTGGCGTGTCGTGCGAAGGTGGAATTCAGTGGCAAGAATCAGGTGAAACAGCTAATAATTGCAATGCAAAAATATATTCACAAAAGCACGTGCACCGTGTCATCATGATGGTGAGAGATTAAGGGATTATCCAAGAATATTCTGTACTATTATGACCTATAATAATCTACAACGGTACGTTGCACAACATACTTAGGCCCAATTAAAGGAAACCACAACTGGAAACTCCATAATCTGACTACAATACTTAGTGCTTTAATAATGGCATGGCATGGATTAATAATAATAATAATAATTCCTTTATTTCAGGCTACAAGGCCCATAAAATAAATACCTTATAGTCTAACATACATACTCGTATGGTATTTAACTTAAATCTACGTCACATTTTCGCGGCGATGTTAGTCTTGGGTTCGGTACCTAGCTTCCGGCGGTCGGCGACGTCCGCGATACTTGCGGAACATGACCCCCTTCGGCCACAGCTGCACGTCCAGGAAGGTCGACATATGTTCTGTCGGGACGCGAACAACAAAAGAGTTGAAGTCTACTGCGTGACGCGTCACCAACTTTTCGACCCCCAACCGGAACCTTGTCTTCTCCACCAAGTACTGTACAATGTCGGAGGCCTTGGTGGTGTGGTGAAAGCGAGAGACGTAGATATACGTCGCTGGGATTACGGGACGCAGGAGCTGGTTCTGCCCTATCGGTGCTGTGCCACATTAGTTTTAACTAGGATTCCTCCTCTTCTTCCGCTCCACCTTAATGGAGCCATCCTTGTCGGTCAGACCCTTCAACACAGTTCTACAAGCGGGTTCGTTGCGGGAGTGCCCGCTTCCACTTTCTGTCCTCAGCACTGTCTGCTTTCTGGGTTTTTGGCGGATGGCTGCTGCATAGAAATGGCAAGGTCTTTTTCAAAGTCAAAGTCAAATAAACTTTATTCAATTAGGCTTAAACTAAGCGCTTTTGAATCATGACTACAAATATTTGTTTTAAATTACTGAGTTTACCCTATGTTTGTTAAAAGTTTAGATCGTGAGAAGAACATACAAGAAACTCAACGGCCACTCTTTTCAATTAATTAGAGTATTCTACAATAGCTGTAATATACACAACAAATTAGTTTGTAAGGTGCTGCATCTAATATAGAAACCGTGTTTAAATAATATAAACTATTTCATAAAGGGGAATAAAGAATTCGCTGTCTTAATATAAATTATCGTTTATTGGGTGCATCAACTTTTAGAACTTGAATTCGTTGTTTGTGTAAGGATGATTTCTGTCACAATTAGTAATTCCATCCAACAAATACTAATGATTTATTAATTAACAGGTGGACCTCTTACCACAAGTAGCACCCGTTCACGAGTTCTCTTCGAACATCTTTGAGGGGCACATATCTTTTATTACATACTGTAAAAGGATAAAATCGCGTGAAATTATATACGCTATATAGATTTATGCGACTTTTCTGTATCTTCCAGAAAATCGTTATCAGTATTTTTTTTTATGAATATAAATGACGAGAGGGCAAGACCCCGGATTTGGCCCGTTAGTGCTGGTGCCCGGCAGCGTTACTCTCACACTTCTAAAAAGCCCTTAGTCGCCTCTTACGACACCATGGGCCTGGGACTCCCCTATCCTTTTAACGTCCCGGGAGAAGCAGTGCTATTCAGCTGAGCATAGCTGTTGCGCTCGTCAATTTGAGGCTATACACTTTACTTACCTTAAGCTGAGTGTAAGGGCATAATCTTGGATTTCGTTCTTATAGTTACTTGACAGCTGGAATTATGCTAGGCTTAAGGTAAGATAGCCCAATGAAAAAGTCAAGTCTTCGTTTTATCATACTCAGCAAAGAACTACGAGTAAAATTATATAAATAAACGCCACACGCCGTCTATTTGAACACACCCTAACGATGTAGATGAAAATTAGCTGGAGTAGTACTATTTCCGTAATCACTCATAATATTATAATTTGAAGCTTGTAATGTACACTTCTTACTTCTTTGCCTTGTAATCCGTTTAAATAAAACTCTGAATCCACTCAAAAAATTTGAACTCAAACTATAATTAAATAGATCTCATAGTCAATTCAATGAAGTATTTTTATGCAACATAATATAACACATGCATCGTATATAAAATAGCGATTCCGTAAACTTTAAAGTGCCAACACGATCTGTGCGCATTCCATGTCTTTTTTTATGGAAGTACTCTTGTATCTGACCACGATGAACCTGGTTCGATCTTCGACTTCCAGGTGCCATCCTACTCTTTGTAAGGTCAGCAATGCTCTAGTGATTCCCTCTGGTGTTCCAAAGAGAATGGGCCGTTTTTGTAAATGCACTATCATTTAAAGTTATTTAAATAATAATTCATTTATATTGCCTTTTTGCCTCCGCGGAAACTTCACTATTCTGCCCTGTTTTCCGGGAGGAAAGTGGCACTTTTCAAAAAAATCAACCTTACTTTACACACTGCAGCAACCTCCGTCTTCATCTTCGGAAGCGTTGACTTTCATTCCGAACATAATATACAAACTTCGAACAATAGATAAGAAAGAAAAAGTGATCGTAGATACTTCTAACCTAACTGCCTAAGGTATATATTTACTTATTATGAAAGAAAAATAAGCCCTCTGAGTTTCCTGCGCCCGTTCTTCTCAGATCTAAGTCATAATTTTTCGAATGGGTTGTAGTTTTTGACTTTAGGTAAGTATATTATATCGAATTAATTAAACAAATTAAACAAATACGTCTGAACTTTTCATAAGAAGTGTGTTAAAAAGCAACACGGGAGGGATGAAGTCGATTTCAAACCAGGTGCTTGCCCCCTCACCTTCGGCTCGCGTGTTATTTCGCACGCAGTTTGAAATGGCGTACTTTTCTCCCTGGGTATGTTATATACTATTATTCGTATTTCATCAGCCTCGGTGATCACATAACATGACGTGACACGTGACCCATGCTTGTATGTCCTCCTCGTCTATAAAAAAGTGTGTGTGTACTTATGTTTGCACACAAGAACTTATACTTCTTTGGCGTAACGAAGCAAAAATCCTTAAAATGATTTATTTCTCGTGCTATTATTCTACGTTTTCAGAAGTAACAATTTTGTAAAAATCTTGCAGTTAATTATTAAATAATGAATACGGCTGTATGGGCTTGAACCATTTGCCTGTCCTAATAATGGACGAAGAAAAAGAAATAACGAATGACGCAAACGCCAGAAAATTTTAGGAACCAACTTCAACCTATTTTTTTTTGTGCGCACCTTACAATTTCACTCTCATAATTTTTTCATAACGCGCCTAAAGAAGTATTAAACTAAACCTAACTTCAAATTATGTGAAATTTATGCGAATGTCCGCTCTACATATTTAAATCTCTTTGGCAAACCATCATGCAATTAATACCGAGTAGAATTGACAGTCAACATGACGTGGATTGGTCAAACAAGTGTAACTGATCTCTAGCACATGTCGAACTGTCCAATCTTATGTTATGTTATGTATTTGTCAAACATTGGTTATTTGTAAGCTAGTATTACATACTGCAGGGAGTATTAAATAATAAATAGTATAAAAAAGAACTAAGAAACACGCTTTTAAAAAATCGTATTAAAAAATAGATAAAATTATATAAATTAACAAAAATCTTGAAAAATGGAATAATTTTATCAAATTAATGTATTGTCATCGGTCCTCGATAAATCTACGACGTTTGAACGAAATCTGGGCATAAGTCAAAATCGCGCCCAAATGAGTCGGTTACAAATAAACATACATACATGTGAAGCTAACAAAGAGCGTGAAATGGAGGTAAGATGTGTATAATTCATTTAAATATTTTCCTTATATACTTTATTTTAATTGTTAGCCATTTAAATTCGTCATGTTGGTTTTGATTATCTGTTGTTTTAGCGGAGATAGATTCAAAAACTCCAGGCTAGTCAACGACTTCAAAAACTCGTTAATTATTACGTTTTATTATGCGAGGATTGGTGCCGATAATAGTCTTCAATAAACCGACACTGCTATAATTTTACGTATATTTCTAGGAAGTATACTACATGTGTCAGGAAATACAATACTTACAGTATTAAAATTATTTATTTTGATAGCTTTGTAACAAATTTTATATTTAAATTTACTTAATTTATATTCAAGAATACCTTAAAGTCCGAACATACGATCTCCGTAAAAACTGCACCGCCGCGTCTTAAAATCGACAAATGAAAATCCCCGGAAATGACCGAAAATCTTTACTTTCTTTCGTTACTATCACCGACCTATATAAATACCATTGGACAGGCTGTTTCATATGTTTCACATAATTTTTTTTGTGCCTATTTGAAGCGCCACTCACGAGTGTCCAGAGAACTAATTTTGACCTGTTATACAAATGGCTGCGAAGGAACGTACAGTACTCTGAAGTATTTTTGCATTTTGAATTAATTTCGTTCGTTTTCCGTGTTATTTATACTTCTAGAATCAACGTAATAAAGTACACATTTTTATTTGAAAATAGTTTCCCACCATCTATCCATGTTTGCTGAGGTTGTCATCACTAGTTTTAGTACCGCCGACACTCACTACATGGCCAACAGCGCCAAAATGGCGAATATCAAACAGGCACAAAAACAATTTGACAGCCGCCAGTCCAGTGGTATATAGTAGAGGTCAGTGGTTACTATACAAATCAAATTAAAAACTTTATTTTAATAAAATGTAAATATATTATTATAAACACTTTAAGTTATTTATAATTTAATAAATCAAGATACGTGTTCTTTTTAACTCTTACTAAAAGAATACTGCGAATATTTTATAAAATAATGATTCACTTACAGACGTTTCAATTTAAACAAAAGCTCGTTGTCGGTGTCACTTTATGAGAGCGATAAAATTTTTGACGGCTCAGAACAAACGCTCTGTTCAGACATTATTTTTATTGGGCTCTTTACAACGGCAATTGAATCAAGATTTGAGTGTAATCGCCACATTTCAATGAGAGTTTTATATTTTTAGTAGCGACCCGCCACGAATTTTTATGTGTTTAATTGGAGCGAAAATATCATATTATTTAATTTATTTTCAGGGAACACTAACGGGTCTTAAACAAATAACCAGTGCACAGGCTCCTCCTTTGCACAGGATGCCGGCTAGATTATGGGTACGACAACGGCGCAGAAAAAGTTCTGCCGTGAAGCAGTAATGTGTAAGCATTATTTTGTTACGGTCACAAGGGCGCTATAGCTAGTGAAATTACTGGGCAAATGAGAATTAACGTCCTATGTCTCAAGGAGACGAGCGTAATTGTATTGGCGCTCAGAATTTATGGGTTTTTCAAGAATACTGAGCGGCATTGCATTGTAATAGGCAGGGCAATGCAATGGTATTAATTACCATCAGCTGAACGTCCTGCTCATCTCGTCCCTAATTGTCAAAAAAATAAATATACAAAAATAAATAATATGCAAAATTAATATCGACAATGAGTCACATACAAGTTAAACAAAAGTAAATTTTCTAGTATAGACGCAACTTATACATAGTTTTTTTTATAATTTAATCTAAAAAGAGTACAATATTTTTCTCATACTTATCTTAAAGTTACCAATTGAAAGATGAAATATTTTAACTTCTTAAAGAATACTGTTGTACATGTTAATAGTTCTTCTAAAATAAGTATTATTTGCATAGTTGGTATGACTATGTAAAGGATGTATCTCTGGAAAATAATTTGCGGGAACGAAATGATATCTAATATACAAAATTCTTGTGTCGCGGTACTTGTTACTAAATTCCTCCGAAACCGATTTATATGAAATTTTGTGTGCATATCGGATAGGTCTGAGAATCGGCGAACATCTATTTTTCATACCCCTAAATACTTATTTTTTATATTTTTTTGACAATTTGATTATTTTTATTTTATCATGCTTCAGCATTGAAAATATATATATAAATACAAATTTTCACGATACATTTTATAAACGATATATTTGTTAGGTCTGAGAATCGGTCGTCATGTATTTTTATATACCTAAAATTTTAGTACTTGAATTTTTTTTTTTACTTTAATTGGCAATACAACGTTTGCTGGGTCAGCTAGTATTGCTATAAGAATAGCAGATAATCGTCAATGGAATAATAAGCACAAACCCTTTAAATTAAAAGATAAAACAAGTATATCAAGAAAAACAAGAAATCAAAAAGAATTCTAAAGGAATCAATTTTGAGAAAATAAATGCCTTTTATGCCTTTTATATAATATAAAGTGTAAACCCAAACGTCAAATTTAGTTTATAATTATTTTTTGTAAAATAACAACAGTACCAATACTTTTTTCCTTTCCTTAAACTTACCGGACTCCATATCTTTATTTTTTGGGAACTCTTGACAGCTATTGAGGGTTTTTCTATGTACACCAAGTGATACTATCTGCGCTATTTTAGTTTTTTATAACTAACTATTAAACATATTGGTATGGAGTAGTGTCCATGAAATGCGGTTTTTTCCTTATACCATATATATACCAACATATTCCCTGTAGAAGACCATAGAAAATCGGGTCGCCGCGTGCTATTAGAACTGAAAAGACAGTTATTGCTGTTAAAGCCAGAATTCGCTTAGTAACTAAAAGGAAACAAAAAAAAAATATCGCTACAAATAAAGATTCCCGCTAGAACTCTTTCACGTATTATCTAAGAAAATCTGAACCTTGGTGCGCCTATCGTCGATATATGGTATGTCCTAAATCAAACCCTAAAGTTATAGAGAGTGGCTTCCTCAAAATGTCTCGGTAAAAACTACAGATATATTAATTTTCCTTATGAATAAATTACAAGACTGCAGAGCAACTACAAAAGGCTAAATTACAAAGTGTATGCTCCAAGAAAAGTTCACAAGTGGTCGGAAATATGCATCGGCATCCTCATTTTTCATATGTTATGGTTTAATGGGGGTGTCTCACCAAGGAGTCACAAATCATCATTTTATGTGAAAAAAGAGTTTCCGGTCAAAGTATAAACAGAATCTCTTGGATCGTAGCATCACAGCAATACTCATTTTAAAATAATATCTTGGTCTTTCTAGTAAGACTCTCAAGGCACGAACTCCCCAAGCTTGGATGGATATCAACGTTTCAGACTATATACGAGGTGAAGACCCGTCTAGCCCAGAGCTACTCGAATTTTCGGGTATCCAGTACTCTGTTAACGGCTAGATCACTTGGCGTTGCGTAGAGAGATGCTTCATTGAGTGTCTTCTAAGACATTTATCACGGGAGTATTCCGAAGAGTTGTTTGATTCCTACCGCCGAATTCCATCTTCGCACGACACGCCACAAATGACAATATCATTCTCACCATCTGGATGTGTGGAATTTCTCCGCAGTGCGGTTTTCAAGGAACTTTCTTCCACGGTGCACGTGGAAGATGAGTTTCCTTGTGCGGTGTTTCCAGGACGATACGACGATACGACCTTCAACAAATCGCATACACCTTTTTTTTAAAAGGCTGGCAATGCTTCTGTGATTCGTCTGGTGTTGCAAGTAAATATGGGCTGCGGTGATCACTAAACATCAAATGACCCGTACGCTGGTTTGTCCTCCTTTTCCATTAAAAATTTAGGTATTTCGAATAGAACTACTTTTATTTATTGCTGACACTTCAAAAAATAAGTTTTATTTGTAACAGACCTTATGTTAAGACTCGTCTATATATAGCCTTACAATAAATATTTAAATTGTTCTGTACAAAACAGCAATTTCACTGTTCTAACTCTTACATAATTCGGCCTTCAACGGAGTTGTATTGTGAATGTGGTGGTGAAATAATATTAACGTCATACCTGAATTTAAGATAAACCACAAAACATTGTTTACTTGATATATGTACGACATTTATATTCTTATTACACATTCTTATTACATATATTTACAATAGGTCCATTACATTCTAGATAAATATAAGATACACAGATCAGTGACTTTGTTAAGTTGTAAGATACTAGTTTATACTGTAAACTTAACAATGGGGCCCAGCGCTAAACAACACATTCGAAATTTGTTTAACAATTCCTCATAAAGTAATTAAGTGAAAAAAATATATGAATATTGACTTCTTCTCTTTGTTTACGCAATACCTAAATAGATGTTTAAACACAGTAATTTCACTCTTCTCATTTGAATAAAAACTAAGAAAGTAACACGCAAGAGAAGGTACGGTTTCATTATTATTATCTCGGTCCTGTAACTACTACAATTTATCGTCGTGTTGTCGCGTACAATCCTACATAGTAATGTCAGGGTTGGGTGATAAGGTAACGTAATTAAGGCAGGTACAAAACTCTGGTCGTCACGCCATCCTTTGTAACTTTGTAATTAGGTTATTTATAGTTTAGCGGGCTCACCCTTGCTTAAATGATTCTGAAACCCTGCATAAATTACGAGTGTAACATGAAAAGTTACAATTACGTCTTTATAGGATTTTGCAACCTTACAAACATTCACGCATGTTTTTCTTTTATCTGTTGGTCTGTTTTGATGTAAGATATTGAAAATAAAAATTTCCGGCTACATTGCTGCCCACCAGGCTTCCTGCTTACTACCCGGCTTCCAGAACAGCTGGTGCGACCGCAGCGACGCCTAGCTTAGGTAGTGATGTACGTTCTCAACTACGAAACCCGGATGGAGTCCGCTTTTACGCCTCGTGGGAGACACAACAAGAAGTTTCGGGGTCACTCAGGCTCGCCACAGAACACTCGCTTTATCGAATCCGCTTTGGTCTCCAGCGCAGAGGCGTCTTCTTACTCTTATTGTTCTTGAACGGTGTCCTGATTCAGTGACTAGAAGCCGGCAGATCATAGGTATGCGATCTAGGGTCCGCAAGAAGTGGCTATCGTGCTAAGGGAAAAACAAGACGTATTGCGCTAGTATATTGGGGTGAATTCCCGAGTACTGTTAGCGTATGCACGCCAGAAGAAGCCGACCATGTACGTTATTTGTGGTCGTAAAATGGACTCCCGTCCTCGTCTTTGTTATATTTGAAGTTTGTCACTCGAAAGAAGGACCAGCTCAGTTCCACCAAGCTGCCAAGGATTTCGCCACTCGTCTTTCGGCTGTCACAGGCAAATTGCGTGCATACGATGTGGTGAGGTTCATCTACCGATTTTCAAATGAACGTATTAATATTGTTATCTTTACATGTTTGATTGACCTTTTAAAAGATAATTGGTTGTTGTAAATTGTTTATAGTTAATCATGTGGACCGTTCCAAATAAAAAAAATACGGGTTGCACTCCGGGAGTGAAAACTTGAACAAAGAAATACAAGTATAACTATCGCCTTAGGGAGAATCTTCGGTAATGACAAAGCTTACAAACCAAATAATTAAACTGTAAAAATATTTCACGGCTGAGATTCGAGCCCTCGACCTCGCGGTGTTTTAGCTTCGCAATCACAATGATTGAACCACTGGTCCAATGACCGTATGATAATGAATTTGAAATAGCTGAACTATAATTATTATTAGAAGCATAAATGTTTCATCCTTTATTTCAACGACTGTCTTACGAATTTTCGATCAGACCACTTGTCCGAACGCGAGTTCAATATTTAATGCACATCCCAAGAAAAGTGCTCAACGCCGCTATAGAAGTTTTTACCTTAAAAAAATTTCCTAATCAGGTTATAAATTATCATAACTAAAAGCTACATGGGGCACTCTAAAAGTTTTGCACTTCTAGCTAATCGGAACTAATTGAAGTTCGAATATTATATTTATTGAAACGTTGCCTTATTAGTAATAATAAAAAACAATTAGAGGGAAATCATTTGTCAATTGTCTTTTATCACACATCAAAGTTCTATGTACGCAACGAAAATGGAATTAAGTCTAAAAGATTTTAGAGCCATGATTTTTTATGAGTTTAAAAGTTCTCTCTCTCCGCAAGACTGTGCCGCTCGTCTCCGAAATGCTTTTGGGAGAGAAGTACCTTGCTTGAGCACCGTGAGGCGATGGTTTTCTGAATTTGAGATAGGTTGGGTTGCTTTACATGACGTATTTCGTAAATGGTGGCCTTCAACTGCCGTCAACGAAAATAATGTGGCTACTGTTAAGCGGCTAATTGAAGAAAACCAGCGGATTACCTATGAGGCAATTCGAGGACTATTGGAAATTGATATGAACCAAGCACAGAAAATTTTACACGAAGAATTAAAAGTTCGGAAACTTTGTCGTCGTTGGATCCTTCACGAACCTACAGCGGAGCAGAAGCGGGCTCGCGTAGAATGGTACTCACAGATGCTAATGAAGTACGACCACGGACATTCTAATGCTGCTTATGACATTGTCACAGGTGACGAAACGTGGATTTATTGTTTTGAACCAGAAAAAAACAGCTAATTTGTGAATGGGTCTTTGAAAATGAGAACAGCCCAACAATAGTGAGGCAGGCGAGAAACGTTGGTAAAAAAATAATCGCATTTTATTTTCAGCTGCGGGTCCCATCTGCACAATTCCACTTGAAGATCAAAAGAGTGTTAATGCCGGGTGGTATTCTACCATTTGTTTACCTAGGGTGTTAAAAAAAGTTCGTGAAAGACGACCAGAAAGACGCGTTCTCGTACATCACGACAACGCTTCCTCACACACAGAACTAAGTCATTTTTAGCTTCCGAAAAAGTACAACTCGTCACCCATCCTGCACATAGCCCTGACCTAGCACCCTGTGATATCTGTATTTTCCCCACAATCAAAGATTTGATGAGAGATCACTTTTACCAACTGCGAAGAGGCAGTGATAGCGTTCAATCAGCACGTAGAAAACATGCCTTCAGATATTATGTGGTCCTCCTGTTTTTAATAATGATTCGATCTCATGAAAATTGTTTAAAATGCTAAAAGGAGAGTTTGAAAAGCAATAAACATAATATTTTGGTTAAAACATGTTGATTTTTTACTTTTTATACCTACGTATTATGATAAACTTAATTAATAACGTTTTTATACCAAATGGCTATTAAATTTTGTATTGCGAATCATATGTCATGGAATTTCGTAAATATAAAATGCTGTTGTACTCTCATCTGTTGCTTGTAACAATATTTGTTTCTCAAAGAAAATTCAGTGATCTGCGAGTAGCGTTTTCAACATCAGTTAATAGATTGTCGAATGTTTCAAACATTTTCGAAGAACTTGTTAGAACAAAGGTTTTATACAAAACAATAGATCTATTCGTGGAAAACAGGAATACTAACAATTTCAAGTTACTTGAATTATTACATCCAATTTAAGAGCACATTGTAGCTGATTCTATTTTTGAGCAAGTTTATTGAGTATTTCAAAGAACTGAAAACTTGCCAGAGATTCAGTATTTTTCATGTTAATGAAAAGTATAATATAAATTAAGTCTCCTACAAATATAGACACAAATATTTTTTTTGTTCAAAAGAGTATCTCATGCTTTACACACGGACTTGTAAAAAAAGAAGGACTCCGCGCCGTGATATTAGCAAATGAAGCACTTTTATGCTAGTGTGTGTGCGGTTACGGGGTATACCAGTTTCACAATTTTTCTCCCTTAAATAATCACATATACACAAATACTTTTATAGCGTTGTTCTTACACTTTTTCACAACGCGAAGGCATTTTATAAATATTTTATTGCGACGCAAACTGATCTGTCACAGACGATGGCAAATCCCATAATGGCGGCTGATCGGCTTGTGTGAGTGTATGCGTGGGGCTATGTATTTACACGTTAACCGGCTTGTTTTGGTGCCTCACTGCTGTTTAAGGTGACACGGAGTCCTTCTTTTTTTACTCGTCCGTCCGTAATGATTTATGAAAAGAAAAAGACCTGCCATTATGCTTCGTTTGTTATGATTTGATAGATCAAAATAAAATAATAGTTATTTAAGCAACTGTTGTGTAATAAGGGGTATTAAACACGAATGTGGGTTTATTTAGTGATAATAGTATCACATGAGTGTTTTAAAACCTAATTATCAACAGTTGCATACAAGACTTTATCTTATTCTATATTATTATACGTCATATAATTTACTAAATCGTGTTTAATGATTTAACTAATAAAAGTACTATTTCAAATAAACCTTTTTTAAATAGCTCTTATGTATTTACACTTCCTTAATAGGTCTTTTAATAGTTCATTTATTTTTGATTGGGTGTGCTATGAATTTATAGCTGCTAGAGACATATTCCTTTAATGAAAAGTAAAATAACGCAATCCTGTCCATCAAAATTTAGTTAAATATATTCTGAAGTCCATTTAAAAATCATAAAAAAATTAACGCTTATGACCAAATTGCCGCTATCTCAAGAAATGGCCAAAATAGCAAATAAGTAAAACCATTTCTTAACGGTAAACGGTGATTTAAAAATAAAGTTTTTCTTTTTACGAAAATTGCACATTATAGAATAAAGTACCTTATACCTGCTACAGCTTACGTACAGAAAAAAGAAAATGAACTAGAAAAGAGACAAATGAATAGTTAAAACGAAAGATAGAAGCGAATTTGGAAAAAATACAAACAGTTTGTTTTGCAAGTAGCTTTGATCGATGTCGCAGAGGGAAAAACCTGAATGGCTTTTTGTGTTTCGTTATTTATTGTGAACGTGAATACTAAACTCACCACTTACGAGATGACTTGGAATTCCAATTCCAATTGGACTATCGTTCCTTTTATGCGCCCTTCAAATCAAATCAAATCAAAACAATTTATTGAAAGTGGGTATTACAAAGTACACTTGACACCAACACCATAAACGCATCAGTTTCGCCGTGTTTGTCATCATCACCAACTCACCTCACTAAGTCTGATGAGGGTCAGAAACTGAAATTGCAAATAGTGTCCCAGCATAAATCTTCAGGAGTCGTTACTATAAGCTCATCGACGAAAATACCCCATACAGGGGGTCAAATCCAAAACCCTACCAGTCTTTTTTTTTTATTAAAATAAGGGATAAGACGAGCAGGACGTTCAGCTGATGGTAATTGATACGCCCTGCCCATTACAATGAAGAGCCGCTCAGGATTCTTGAAACCCCAAAAATTCTGAGCGGCACTACAACTGCGCTCGTCACCTTGAGACAAGATGTTAAGTCTCATTTGCCCAGTAATTTCAATAGCTACGGCGCCCTTCAGACCGAAACACAGTAATACTTACACATTACTGCTTCACGGCAGAAATAGGCGCCGTTGTGGTACCCATAATCTAGCCGGCATCCTGTGCAAAGGAGCCTCCCACTGGTAAACAGTCTACAGCTACTTTTATTTTTATCTTAACAGAATTCAACTTAATTTGTAAAAAATTGGTGGTTTAAGTTATATATAGAAGTAGTACGTACTGTAGGCGATCGATGTTAGTCTTATTTTAAAGGCAAATTTACAGATTAACGAATCCTATAAAAAGCTGGCAAATAACTCTTTGTTTATGATTGCTGAAGGAAGAAAGTTTACATTTTACAGTATATGAGTACAGCTGGGCGCTTTATTTTAAAATTGTGCGAAAACGACATTGTTAGGACAACTTTTCTTTCTAATTTCATAACAAAAGAAATAAAAAAATAAAAGAAATCAATTCTGTTTTGACTTGTCATATGAAATATAACTCAAAAAATAAAAAAAATTACGCAGGCCGTGAATCTTAACCTCTCACTCAAGTGATAACTTAAAAATATCATTTTTCCACTATGATTTCAGAAGAAATGTAACTATTAATGTCTTGTGCGCTATTTTTTTAACATCGTAGTACACGGTGGCCTCATATGGCAACGGCAGCAAACAGGAAGTTAAGCTAGGAATACACCTTTTATCCTTTTTAAAATTAATTAATAAACACGAGTTTCCGGGTTTCTATAGAAACCTATAGAAACATTAAATGAAAGAACGGGTAAAACTTAACTTAAATGTATTAATTTCCCATTATATCATTTCAGAACAATCTGTATGTGTCCGCGCATTTACGTAGGCACTGATGTATATTTTCTGTAGCCGTTCAGAACTCGTCAGTGATAAGAGTGATTGAAACTTTGTTTTAAAAATATAATTTGTTTAGTTGAAAATTTCAATTATTTTATTTTATTAATAATTTAATCAAACAAAACAAATTTTATAACTATATTTACAATACTATGACTGCCTCAAATTAAAACTATCGCTACGGAGAAGCGTACCAAGAATACTGGCAGCATTTCCGCGTTGGATAGCTTGGCGTGTCTTAAACCGAAATAGCTGCCAGCGCTTGGGTTTCCAGTAGCCTTATTAAAACGCGAAGATAGTAGTTTGTACATTCTCCACGCGTCTGAGCCCCACGGGCCAAGTGTCTCGACACCAAAATGAAAAAAAGAAATGAATGACTCACTGAGAATTTTTATTATGATTTCAAATAAGTAGTAGGCACTACCCTTGTGCTCATTTCATGTCCCCATTGGTAGAACAACTGACCTGTATAAATACCACTGGACAGGCTGTTCCATAATTATAATTGACAGCAAATTATTGTGCCTATTTGAAGCGCCACGCGCGAGCGTCCAGAGAACTAATTTTGACGTATAATGCCAGTGCATTATATACGTCAAAATTAGTTAGTTAGCAAAGGAAGGTATAAGTATCTGAAGTATTTTAACATTTTGAATTAATTTCGTTCGTTTTTCATGTTATTTATACTTCAAGAATCAACGTAATAAAGTACACATTTTTTTTTGTAAATAGTTTCCCATCTTCTATCGATGTTTGCTGAGGTTGTCATCACTAGTTTTAGTACTGCAGACTCTCGCTACGTGGCCAACAGCACCAAAATGGCGAATATCAAACAGGCACGAAGCACTTTGACAGCCGCCAGACCAGTGGTATATAGTAGAGGTCAGTGGATAAAATGCAAACTTGACTTTTGTATTGTGTTTAAGCCCAGTACAATTTCAGCTGTCAAATGACTATAAAAACAAAATCAAATATATTAAAACAAAACAAATCTTATAACTATATTTATAATACTATGATTAAAAGAAAGCACTCAGCTATGTTTTTCGCAAGTAAAGTCTGAGCAAAGTATAAATACGCTCTATAGATTTCAAGCGTATAACTTCAGTTTTATAAATCGACTTCACTTAAAGTGAGAGGTATCAAATTTAAGTTTTTTATATGGATCGATTTTTTGAATTTCATTTTTCATTTGCAAGGCTTACACATTGGTTTTTAGTATTATTCATCTCTTTTTTATAAAAATAAGGGACGAGACGAGCAGGAGGTTCAGCTGATGGTAATTAATACGCTCTGTCCTTTACAATGCAGTGTCACCTTAAGACATAAAATTTTAAGTATCATTTGCCTAGTAATTTCACTAGCTACGGCACCCTTCAGAACGAAAAACATAAATGCTTACACATTACTGCTTCACGGCAGAAATAGTCGCCGTTGTGGTACGCATAATCTAGCCGGCATCCTATCCAAAGAAGGCTCCCAATCTTTAAATAATTTATATGGTTACACTTATGTATAATGGCAATATTGATATGATATCTAGATATTATATTAAGATTGTGTTTGATTGATTCGAATCGCCCTACAAACAAATAAGATACGCCAATGGAAATACTACACTGAAGTCTACATGGCAAGTAACGCGTGACTGCTAGTTGTGAATTAAATCCGATTCGATTGTCAAATGGAAACTGTAACTAAATCTATGAGGTTGAAGAAAAGGGTGACTGTTTGTATAAAATATTTAGCACACTATCATGTAGGTTTATTTACTTAGGACGACATTGTCCCGTAGTGTAACACCCTCTCATTACCTCTCCTAACATTGATCTTCGTTAAACATTGATTATCGGTGTGTGAATAATCGGGCGCGTTGCCAATGTTTGCATTAGCGTGTACATAGCAGAGTCTACATTAAAGATAGCACACACGATTTAGAAGGGATTGAAATTAGAATTTTATTTAATCTTACTCCTAGTAGTAAGGTTACTACAACCTAACAAAACCTACTTTATGTAAGCCTGACCTCAGAAATCACATTAGCGTAGTGATTGCACGCGATTTTTTCACCGTGCAAGCTAGTTCATTCCCTATAGTTTGGATGTACGTGGAAGAAAGTTCCTTGAAAACCGTGCTAAGGAGGTGCCGTTCATCCAGATGGTATGATACTCAAGTTAGTGGCGTGTCATGCAAGATACAGGTCAAACAACTCTCCAAATACTTCGCGTGATAAATTCGGTAGAAGATATGCAATGAAGCGTCGTCTCTGTGCTACGCAAGTGATTGAGTACTACACAGAGTAATGGATCGCAGACATTTCGAAAATTCGTTGCAATGGTTTGAGCGGATGCATCAGACCATAGTTAAGAGCAATACAACGCCGGACTTATGTAGAACACTAGAATGTGGGGTATCATAAAGCTATATTCTTGCTCTATTGGGACCACCAAGTGTCTTCAAAGCCATGCCTTCCAATCCCTGCAATCGTTCGATATTTATAAAGAGTATATGATTGCTTTTTCTAGAAAAATTGTTAAAGCCTAAGGTAAAAGAAATAAATATTAGTTAAAAAAACTGAAAAGCACGCTTTATATAAAATAACAATAAAATATATTTTTGTTACACTATTTTTAATTTAAATTTATTTTCTATTTTTTTAGTTGAATTTTATATAAAGTGTGCTTTTTAGTTTTTTTCAACTATTATTTATTTTTAATTTTTTAGTTAAATTTTCTATAAAAGCGTATTTTTTAAACTATTAAGTACTTTAACATCAATTCCTGCCTTATCGACAATAGATGAAAATTATATAAATTAACAAAAGTCATACTTTGCAAATTAAAAAATTGAATAATTTTATCAAATTAGTGTAATGTCATCGGTCCTCGATAAATCTACAAAGTTTGAACGAAATCTAGCCGTTTAAAGTGGGTCAAAATCGCGCGCAAAGAAGTCGGTTACAAACATACAAACATACAGGTGAAGCTAATATTAAGCGTATAAAAATATGTTTTTTCTTTTGATTTGAAAATCAAATTTATTAAATGATATTATCGGGGTCGAGCGGGCTATGAACTGTAAAGAAGATCCTATAGATGGCGCCACAACCCGAGAGTTGAACCAACATACCTAGATTTATGGATCATGTGTCATTTGGTTTATTTGCTTAGTTGGTAAGAGCGCTGAAGCATCTCCCGAGAGGCACCACAATCTCATATTATAAATTCAGTACAGACATACTGATAAGGTTTATACAGAATGTACTAGGGCGATACCACACGGATATTTAAACTCTACGGATTTCTAAAACTAATAAACGAATACATTGATTTTTTAAAGTTTTGTTTACAAGACAACGGTATGACAATCGGCAGAAGTTAGTACTGAAGTAGTGGCGTAGTAATAGGAAAAGAAATCTGAAACAATATTGCTGTAATACATGTTTGCATTGGACAATTATTTGTTTAATAAAGTTTTCCTTGTGGTTTATATAAATACTATTTATTGAATTTATTATTTCTATAAAAATATTATTATTAGTAATACGTCTTTTGGGCCGTTAGGAAAAAATGATAGGAGTGAATAGGGTTTTATGTTGCGCGCGCACACGACATCTATGAAAATACGGCAGAAGTGAAAACTTGAACATTAACGTTGTGCAGTTTTTAATGTTTTGGAATGGTTAGGGAATAATTTCGCACGAATTTCTTTATTTATCAGAATAAAAGTATTAGCATTTATATGGTTAAATACAATATTCATTTGTTGCGCTATCGTACACAAAAAATGACAATTTACAAATTACAATGACAATTAAATAAAAAAATTAACGATTCAGAACTCTTACAATTATTTTACATTAAAAAGTTTATCTCACATGAAGTCCTGGTACATGTTGCTAGGATGACACATGATTTCAACTGCTATGAAAGACAGAGTAGGGATAGATACTTACATATGTACATTTCTAATAGTTCGCGCGAATGACGTCAGAATATATTAAGTAATACTCGCGTCATACATTAGACAATCTGTTGTTCAACTATGATCTTCTGGTACCAAAACACTGTTGAAAATTAATTTCAATCAGGTCCTGACGCGAGTTAATCATTATTTATATCCGTTCACTGTTTTATTTGCATCCTAAGATAAGTGCTCAAGAAGAAGCTGCTAAAGAAGCTTACACTTCAAAAGACATTACTATCACTGCTACCATTTTTATGTTCTCCTGGTATCTATGCAGTAATTACATCGTGAGAATGACGTCAGAATATATTAAGGTATACTCGGGTCATACATAAAACATTCTCTTTTCCAACTATGATTGCCTGGTACCAAAATGCTGAATAAAATGTGTTTAAAATTTTATACCCATCCCAAGAAAAGTGCTCAACGCCGGTAAAGAGGTTTTCACTACAAAAACAGGATGTAGATGGATTATTAATGAGACATTATTCTATCTATTTCTTATTCTATCTTGGTAACTATTGTACTAGAGATTATACACTATTAGTGACTCTATTTAAAGTGATTATTCAAATATTTATGAATATTACAAGTGTCTTATAGTGGGAATAAAAATTATACGTAAAATGTATATGATGTGTGTGTTTGATGTTTAACTATAATATAAGGACGTGAATGATAATATATAATAAGTGTTTATGATAAAGTGGTCTATGTATTATAAACATTTGTTTTTACTTCTAAGTGTATTTATATGAGTGTGGCTAATTGTCGGTAAGTACTCATTTCGTTTGTTCACACATTTTGTTATTTTGAAGTGACATCTCTTACTTCTGGGATTAAGTATTTACACTTATAAAATTATACAGTTTCATTAACACTAATTGTTTATTTAATTTAATGTTAAAATTGATTTAATGAACTGAATACTGAGTGATTGTTAAAATTTCATATCAAAATAAAATGTTTTTTTTTGTTCATTTTATCATTTTTCCTTCATCAAATATTTTTTTCTCCAAAAAAGTATAAATTCTAAAGCAAATACAGAAGTACAACACAATATATAATAATAATTTATAGATATTTTTATTCATAATTTTCACCTCGACCTCTTTGAGTCTAAAATGTCCGAAAAATAACACGAAAAAATTCTACAGAGGCACCGATCGCTCCGGGGATTAAAAAATATATAAATGAGACGGAATCCTTTGAAACGAAATTTCATCCTGTCAAAGCAAAAAATACAAGTTAGGCCGTTTCAATCTCAATTTATTTATGGTAGCTACATAAATTTACTTGGAATTTATATTGATTTGTTTGCAAGAGTTTATTGCTTCTAGCAATCAATATTTACAATCAAAGACAGAAGTATTAGATAGGTTTTTTGTCATCTTTAACGGCCGTCTCCAATATACTAGATAGAGATAAATTACTACCTTCTACTATCAGTAATCTGTGCGAATATACTCGATAAGTCATTCTTATCGTCTTATATTGGGACGCGTGAATTGCAATTTCCATACAAACTTCTATCGCTAGTAAGCTATACGTCCACCCATTCACAGACAGCGTGTACGGATAAGGTGAGTTACCGTCGATAAGTTTATTAGGACAGAAAAGTCAACGTTAGTTACGATTTTTATTTCAAGTAGGCCACAACCGGAGATTGACTGCATACTTGGAAGGGCCGTAAAGGAGCCTATCTACTAGGTACATCGTGCCATATCATGACCAAGCATTGAGCGTTTTGGGCATCGATAGAATAATGACAATACAAATTTTGTCGGCATGACACTCTACCGGTATTGGTCGGTGATGAAAGGGTGTAGTGTAGTATATATCTAAATTTTTACCTAAATATTTTTTTTCTGACGCAATCCTACTTTTATTTTCAATCGATTCTTCTATGTGTCTATTCTAAGCTCAGCGTCAGCAAGAAGAGTCCCTAAAGATCGACAAAAGCAATGTTCAGTAAAATGTTCCGGATTTAACAAGATTCAATAGGTATTAATTTATTGTCTCTGACATTGCGGCAACTTTGTGGAGGCTATGAAATTTTGTATTTCAGCTGAATCATCTCTGATAACAATTGTACGATCAATCTGGATTTTATTATCACGTAGAGATACAATTACCGAATCTAATATTTCTGCATCTTTTATAGTAATATTTATAATTTCGTTGCATGCAGGAAAAATGCCGAAAATATGAATAACCTGAAACAAATGTATACCAGTGGGAGAAATAATTGATAAGCCCTGCCCATTACAATGCAGTGCTGCTCAGGATTCTAGAAAACCCTAAAAATTCTGAGCGGCACTACAATTGCGCTCGTCGCCTTGAGACATAAGATGTCAAATCTCATTTGCCCAGTAATTTCATTAGCTACAGCGCCCTACAGACCGAAACATAGTAATGCTTACACATTACTGCTTCACGGCAGAAATAGGCGCCGTTGTGGTACCCATAATCTAGC
>CATIXQ010000036.1:1894445-1909276 GCA_949711755.1 Leptidea juvernica
TTCCATACCTAGAACTAATTAGTATAAATCAAATCATGAATTAGATTTAGTACTTCACACGCCTATTATGAGACATTACGTGCATAATCTGTATGCATTTAATTTTGAACTCTGTTAATGATGTTTTCAACCAATTCTCTCTCTGGTTCAGCTTAGTTGAATATTTGCTAATTAAGGCCTGCTGCTTCATTGAGTTGAAATCTAGAAGGTATTGCGTATTTTATAGCATTGTGGTTTTGGTATTCGAATAGGAAATTAATTAGTAATATTCAATAGCTCGTGTGCTAGTCTATAATTTAAAAATAATTAAGAATATGTATTATGTATATGCGCTCTTTTTAAATATTAAACTTTTCTTAAAAAAATATTCAGTTCTAATCAAACATAATCTTATTCCATCTCATCCATCATCATATCTCCACCAGTTCGAAGATGTATGTTTGGAGCAAACTCTCCTATTCCTAGTGTATGTTTAGAGCGAACTCTCCTTTTCCTAGGCTGTGCAAGATGTTTACCACGTATAGTGATATCATCGATATTAATCTTACGTCTTCTCACCATACACTTCGTAAATTATTTGTATGAAATAAATTTGTTATGTTTTTAAGTGATAGCCCTCACTTCTGGGATTTATTACACAAACAAAATTAAAAGATCAAGCCACAACCTGAGAGTTGAACAAATCATAAAAGATTTTATCAACGATCCGTCACTCGAACGGTTGGCTCAGTTGGTAAAAGAGAAAGTTCATAAAATTTCGTTTTCAAATTTTATTTGTTATGAAATTTTAGCGAATAAAATGTAGTCAGAATTATATTTCTTAGGCTTATATAATAATAATTTAATATCATAACAATTAATCATTAATTATTAATTAAGTGTGTTGGTTTTTTTTTCTCTGGTTATTAATATTTTTATTCTTGGAATAGTAAACTTATACTTACCTTGTGAAAATTATTAAAGCTTTTTTTTAAACAATAGGGGACTAGACGAGTTCAGCTGATGGTAATTGATACGCCCTGACCATTACAATGCAGTACCGTCCAAGATTCTTGAAAATCCCAAATATTCTGAACGGCACTACAGTTATTGCGCTCGTCACCTTGAGACATACGATTTTAAGTCTCATTTGCCTGGGCAAATGGGCGTCGTAGCTAGTGAAATTACTGGTAATTTCACTAGCTTCCTTTAGAGCGCCCTTCTGACCGAAACACAGCAATGTGCTTCACGGCAGAAATAGGCGCCCTTGTGGTACCTAATCTAGCCGGAATTCTGTGTAAAGGAGCCTCCAACTGGTAAAGCCTACCTAAAATTGTTTGTTACATTAAGTACAAATTATTTTGTCCGTGACATAATATATAATGCATCAATATGAGCAAATGTTGGTATTTATAAATAAATAAATAAAGAAATCCAAAGTAATAACGGCAAGTTCATAGTCTAAACCCTAACCCTCATATGATACGCTAAATAACTTGATAAGTATTATATGGGACTGTAGTTTAATGACAGATACGAAACAGTATATGAAAAACAAGCATAATTAATAGTAGTTAAAAAAACTAAAAAGCACGCTTTTTATAGAAAAGTGAACTACAAAATAGAAAAGATATTTTAAAATTCACATCAATAGTTGCCCTATAGACGAAAATTATATAAGTAAAGAAAAATCTTATTTTGGAAATTGAAAAATTTTATCAAATTAATGTATTATCATCGGTCCTCAATAAATCTTCGATATTTGATCGAAATCTAGCCATTTAAATTGGGTTAAAATCGCGCCCAAATGAGTCGGTTACAAACAAACATTCATACAGGGGAAGCTAAAAAAAAGCGTGTAAAAAGGTTATACCGGCGTAAATCAATTACTGTAGTGAATCAAAACAGTATTACGTAATCCTACAGTTGCTACGATTTATATCAAGGGGATTTACTTCCCAATATTTCGTATATTCATCAATCAATCCAGCATTACTATTGTCTTCGACTATTTACCCCTCATTTGTTAAAGGACGTCGGAGAATGTCAAAAGGAGCACATAAATATTTTCCCTCACAAAAGAATTGTACTTGGTCGTACTCAAGTATTGTTGAATATTTGTCTTTTGTGAGACATTGTTTCTCGAGTCTTCATAATGTAATGTATGCAGTACTTTGTTTAGTCTAACATTTAAGATGATTCAAAATTCCGTCTCACATTTTATTGTTCCTTGTACTTTAATTAAATATTTTTCTTTTATTACTGACTAAATATGTGAGGAGTAAATATAACCGTGCCTCCAGATTATTTGAGCAGTAAATTGACCGTGCAAATACTGAGCACATCGTCAAAATAGGCATCGTCCGTCGGAAACAAGCCAATTCTGTGCGTTGTCAAAGTTGCTCTTGGTAACTCTAGCCAGCCGTACGTTCAACTTGTCCACATGGAGTATAACAGCCCGGTCCTGTAGAAAAGGCAATACCGATCTTCTGGGTACACTTTTTCTTCAACTTATAAGTCAACTCTTATGGATAATAGAAAGAAATCTATATTTGAACTTTAGCTAAGACAGAAAATTGTTGCTTGGAAGAATGCCGGGAAAGTAGGTGAGGTGGTGATGCTAAAACCGGGAAAAGACTGCAATATAAAAAAAATATGAATAATAAAAATTATATAGAAAAAAGTATGATCCCGGTGAAATAGCGAAGAAGTCTCCATTTAATAAAGACTCTAATAACGTATTGGAAGTCAAGCCAAGTACAGCAGAGTGCGCCTCCACCAGAATAAGAAGAAGAAGTATTTTTTTTGTAATATATATATAAAAAAAGTTATAGAGCAAAACAGAAAATTTTTATAAAAATTCTCTCACTTTTTTGCTCATAACTTTTTTAATTTTTAATTTAGGGCAAATGGTTTTATAAACATATTTGTAGGTCAGGAGTGTAGTGCCTATCCGACGCCAACGTCGCAGACCACCAGCGACCCGCCGCGTTTGGCACTACAAGTCAGTAGATTGGGATAGGATGCGTTCCTTTTTTGCATCCTACCCTTGGGGCAGGGTTTGTTTCCCTTCGGATGATCCTAGTGCCTGCGCCGTTGCAGTAGCCGATGTGAGACTACAGGGTATGGATATTTTTAAACCAAACTCTGTAGTACCCATCGGTGGCAGATCACAGCCCTGGTTCGATGCGTCTGTTAAAGCAGCATCTGACTGCAAAAAACAGGCGTATCGAACTTGGGTTGCGGCGCTGGGCACAAAGGATCCGAACTGCACAGTTCTTAAGAGGAAATACAACCGTGCCTCCAGATTTTTTAAACGGCAAATCGCCCGTGCAAAGTCAAAACACGTCGTCAAAATCGGCGAGCAGCTTTCCAGTTACCCGACCGGAACACGCAAGTTCTGGTCGTTGTCGAAAGCTGCTCTTGGTAACTTCAGCCAGCCGTCCATGCCGCCGTTGCACATGAGGAATGACACCCTGGCCCATACGGCAAAAGAGAAAGCCGATCTCTTGTGCACTCTTTTCGCCTCCAACTCGACTCTTGACGACAACGGAAAAACACCGCCGACCATCCCGCGGTGTCAGAGCTCTATGCCTGAAGTACAGTTCAGACAGAAAACTGTTAGGCGAGCTCTGTTTTCGTTGGACGTCAGGAAGTCGAGCGGGCCGGATGGCATTTCTCCAATCGTGCTTAGAACGTGTGCCCCTGAGTTGACACCGGTGCTAACGCGTTTATTCCGGCACTCTTATTCTAAGGCGTAGTCACTGACTCATGGAAGTCAGCCCTTGTCAATCCGATACAAAAAAAAAGGAGACAGTTCGGATCCGGCAAACTACAGGCCTATTGCTATTACCTCCCTGCTCTCCAAGATCATGAAGAGCATAATTAGCCGTCAGCTCTTGGTATATCTAGATTGTCACCAGTTGATCAACGACTGACAATACGGGTTTCGCCATGGTCGGTCGGCAGGTGATCTTCTGGTATACCTAACACATAGATGGGCTGCGGCTATTGAAAGCAAGGGGGAAGGCCTGGCAGTTAGCCTGGATATAGCGAAGGCCTTTGATTGTGTATGGCACAAGGCGCTCCTCTCCAAACATCCATCATTTGGGCTTCCCGAGAGCTTGTGCAAGTGGACCTCCAGCTTCCTCACTGGGCGCAGCATACAGGTCGTTGCTCGGACCCGAAGCCCGTGAATGCTGGAGTGCCCCAAGGCTGTGTGCTGTCTCCCACGCTGTTTCTTCTGCATATCAATGATATTTTGGACACCTCCAACATTCATTGCTATGTAGACGATAGCACTGGTTATGCCGTATACACTGGCCATGCAGGTCTCTCTCGGGAAATCGTCGATTCTATTACTTTATGTTTCATTTCAAGTATGAATCTCTAAAAAAAGGTTTTAAGTAAAATGTATTATTATAACTCGTTTACTAGTTACCATTTTACTTAAGCCCCATACAGCCTAAAGCATGCATGGTCTGTCTAACGTTAACTTAAACAAAACAATTTAATACTCATTCCAAATGTACACACAATCTAAAATACAAGAACAATATTGTTATAGGATCAGTCCGTATATAAATACAATTATAAATAATTTGCATAGATGTTGACTGTAACTGGCAGAATTGTGAAGGAAATTTTGTAAATTAATGTATATTTGTCTCTGTGCAAGGCTCAGGTGAAATACATTTTAAAACAATTGTAAATTGTTTAACTAGGGCGAAAGTGATCCATTTCTATTTAGGGAGCAAGCAGGTTGTAGATAGGAGACGAAGTCAAGTAATGGCACTTTCTCCCTGAGACAATGAAGAATGTTCACTTACTTTGATTTTTAGCTATTCGTATTCTTTATAGAAAATATAAAAAAAGTGTTAAACATTTATTTTGATACTTCAATTTGTTTTCGAGATATTAACTAACTAAATGATAAGGGTGGACCCATCCCTAAATATATATTTATTTATTTATTTTATTTTGCATTGAAAAATAGATACAATTTCAAACTTTCGCCCTTCTACGATCTACAGCTAATTTTGTATTTCGATTTTTATATTATTCTGTTCCGTCCACAGATTCGCAATAGGTTTTAAGATGGTAATTGAATATAATTATTATTGTAGTACGATAAATTTCATGTACGATATATTTGGTAGGTCTGAGAATCGGTTGCATATATTTTTATACCCCAAAAATTTTAATTAAGTATTAAATTTTTTTAAATTACTTTATATGGCAATACCACGTTTGCTGGGTCAGCTAGTTTTTTTCTATAAAAATCATACATGTATTTTCTTGGTATAGTAACAAGATTGTTCAAGATCAAAAATGCGAACATTAACTGAACATTTATAACATCACGTTTACGCCTACACTGAGATATTAAATTATTATGAGAGGTTGTAGATTTTCTCATTTTAAATGAATTAATGCTGTTATTATTCATCTCTTTGTGCGGTTTACGCAATGCGATACATTATTAAAATTTTCCCTCTGTTTAATTATAAAAATGAATGAGATTTATGATATTCGACTGTCTTTTGCATATTACGTCTCAATAAGAATATTAAATTAGTTAAACATGGAAGATGCCACAAGGAAAAGCAAAATGAACAAAATGGGAAATGCAAAATTTGATGACTAATCACATTTGAAAAATATTATATTGAAGGAATTTACTAAGAATAATGAAATTATATATGTATACAGGCTGTCCCAAAGTTATGGGACATGAAGGGAAAGTACCTTAAATATCGTAGACAGGGTATTTTACTGAAAGAAGACTTTATGTTATTTTTTAAAGTTAGTAATTCTGCATTCAAATATTTTCTAAAAATGACTTGCCTCGTCTGGGAATCGAACCAACTTAAATGTAAAAAAACATCCCTACTTTTATGGTATTTAAGTGGGTATTTTTTGGTAAATTAATTAATTAAATGCTCAAAATGTGATCCCTCTGGTCTTACGCAAATCGCCAATTTGTTTTATGAGTCTGCTGCCTTTTGATTTTCTTATCATTTTATGGTGAATACTCGATATGATATGGCACAATTCTGTTTGTAACTCGCCCACGTTCTCGTATCGCTTTTGAACTAAAAAAAATATGCTATAAAGTATTTTAATTATGAAGTGGGTACTTATTAACGAATAATCAATGCTATCTATGGAATGATAATATTGCTACTTTTCGAACAAAAGCGTCTTTCTGTCTTTGACTAATTAATTTATGTCTCATCTTAAAAGAGACCAATTTGGACACTCAAAAGCCAAAATTCAATGTATGATATATAGTCAACTTCGAAACTACATCGCTTCTAGGTTTGGCTAGTCACATCTCAGGTCTGATAAGAAACCTAGGTCAAAGTCCAAGCCAAAAGCGTGACTCGATGTTGCCCTTATGAGTTTATGGTTAAATCTTAAAAGATATCACTTTGGACAGACAACCGCTAATATTCAACATATTAATTACTAGCTTCTGCTCGCGACTTCGTCCGCGTGCAACCCGTTTATATTCTCTTTACAACGATGATATGACTCGCTTGACAGACTCTAGCAGGCAGGTTGATGAATAAGGTTTATTCACTATTTTCGCTATGGTGGTAGAATCGTAGTGAAGTTTACCAACAAAGTGATATTACAAATTACAATGCATTATTGTATATGCATGATATTATACTAACATGATATTATATAACAATAACAATATTGTTGTTAAAACAACAATATTGTTATTGTTGTTGCATAAGCTATAATACTTCCTTATACTGCATTAGTGGTTCTGCCTTGAGGTGCTAGTAAAGTGTCATTAATAACAGAAGCTTGGTCGTTCTTAGGACTCAGAATAGCACGTTCAAACAACCACTCCATGGGTTTATTGGGCAGGTTTTGGACATCTGGGTAAATTCGGGCTATTAGGTCTTGAACGGTGTGCACAACTGACGCAAGTTCTAGTGGAATTACAATTTTGGCCTTAGTTTTCGGATATTCTCCATTCCCTACTTTAAACAAAAGATCGGAGATTTCCCCGGCGCACACGTCGCACTCGCATGTTTTTTGTAATGTTTAGTATTTTAATTAAGGGCCAAATATTTGACGCCTTAATGCATGCTTTGACTTCGTCAGCTCGAGTTCCCCTCGGCACTACGGGCAGAGTCTGACGAAAGTCTCTCCCATCCTGAAGTTGTTCCCTCGGATGTTTTTAGGATTCTATTTAACGCTTCAAAGGCCCCCTAGTGCGACATAATAATTTTGCAATCGCGCAACACTTGTGCTGCGTTGCTTTGTTTTGGGATATTGCACAATGGAGTTTCAGTATTATTAAGATTTAATAAGTCTGTAAGTAAAGAAAGTAATTCAAGAGGCAGCCTGAAAGCCGTGTGAGCAGTTTTGCCTCCCTCCAGTAGTGTGGTAGTGATTCCTGATGACGCGACAGCCAAAGCGATACCCCGGTTATTTCTTACTTTTGCTAATATTAAATTTATAAGAAAAGTTTTTCCAGTGCCACCAGGAGCATCTAAGAAAAAAATGTCCCCAATCTCTCTTTCAATGCTGGCTAGAATTTGTTGATAAATATTTGCCTGTTCGTCTGTCAATAATTCCTCGTGATGCGATACTACCTCTCCCAGGGCGCAAGGGTCATAATTTGTCTCTCGTAGATATTCGCGATTATCCAGGTTTACTGCGGATCTTTTTGGTTTATGTAAGCCCAATTGATCCAAATGTTTTCAAGCTTGTGCTAAAACTACATCTTCGATCAATATCAAGCATCTGTTAAACACCTTATTCATGAATAACTCCGCACCATTTTGCAATTCTCTTTCAAGTTGCCGTTTAATGTCGTCCGAAAAACTGTCCCTATATTTGTGCCAAAGGCTTAAGGGATCAGTAAGTTGACAAAAACCTATCATTATTGTGAACAGTTCGCGCATCTTGAAAGGAGAATCGCACAATGCAGCTTTTTCTAAAGTTGTGTCCCAATGTTTATCGTCCATTAGCAGTCCAAGGGTGTTACACGCTAATTGTAATGTAGGATGGAGGATACCGTTGACAGTTTTTAAATATTCGAAGGATGTCAGCCCTCTAACCTCATCAAGTAATAAGCGTAGGTGGTAGCACTCGGTGTTATTTGGATGTTTACCGAGGAAAACGGCAAAAAAAACATGTTTGTTTTATGGAAGCCACCTTAAATATTTATTTTATTCTGTTTTTAGTATTTATTGTTATAGCGGCAAAAGGATCTGTGAAAATTTCAACTTTCTAACTATCACGGTTCATGAGCCTGGTGACGGACAATCAGATAGACAGATAGGCAGACGGACGGACAGCGGAGTCTTAGTAATTCTGTCCCTTTTTGCCCTTTGGGTACGGAACCCTAAAAAAATTGAAGTGGGCACTCCATACCATACGTGTAACCAAATGTCAAAAAAATCTATTTAACCCCCTATTTTTATAGCCCAAATAAAGAGTTTCAACACCTCCCATTTTATCCCCTTAGGAGATGATCAGCTCGCTCAGCGGGCAATGAAGACGGCTTTGATGAGGAGATCCGTAGGAGAACCAAAGTCACCGGCGTAGCCCAGGTGGTTGCGAAAGTGAAGTGGCAGTGGGCAGGGCACATAGCTCGAATAACCGATGGCCGTTGGGGCAGTAATGTCCTCGAATGGCGACCACGTACCGGAGGTAGTGTTGGTAGTCCCCACAAGATGGACCGACGATCTGGTCAAGATCGCCGGAATTAGTTGGATAAGGGCAGCGCAGGATCTATCGTCATAGCGATCTTTGGGGGAGGCTTTTGTCCAGCAGTGGACGTCTTCCAACTGAAATGATAAAAGGTGATGTAAAGGAATCTTTGAATATGATAACTTTGACATTGTATCCTAGCTAGGACCAGGTAATTAAAAAAATAGCGACATATACTTCTATATTTTTAAGTTAAGGTTTTGTGTATGGTGGTTTTAATATGAAAATTACTGTCGGAATAAATCTAGCCAGCTAGGAGCTTTCAACGCTGCATAATATAACAAAACAATGTCGAGTAGGATTATGATTTCTTATAGGTGAACAGAAAAGTCCACAATGGTATAGGGCTATTATTTTAATGATAAATTACTAAAACTATTATTATTTAAAATTACATTAATGGTTACAGTTAACGCGCTTATTGGAAAGCTATTAAGACGGATTCAGTATTGAGACTAATCAAATATGAGACGTTATTTAGCTTTATAATTTCATGCACAATAGATTAGCCCTTTACAATGCTTGGTAATAGATGAAGACTCCGCAGAATACGTAAACGCGGACGCGGGACGCGGGGTACGGACGCGGACTGACTAGGATTGTAAACGCTACAACCAATAGTACAATATTTGTGTTGAGCATGTGACTAAGCTGCAAATGGGCTTTTATTTTACCGGTTTTCTTTTGCTTATTCTAAATATACATATTCAATTGAACAATAATTGTTCGGTTAAAGATTTAGAAAAATACTAATTCTATTAAATTCTTTAAAAAAAGAATAATGCTAGAAAGCTAAAGCGAATAAGCTGAAAATTCAGAGGTTTTTAACTCAAAACTTTATTTTTGAGAAGCAACTTTAAAAAATTTTATTGGATGTTTCAAATTGTATATAAATATTCTATTCGGTTCAAATTTTTCTTTAAGTTCTTCTTTTCGTAATGTATTATTTGCGTGGCAATATTTTCATTGCGTTATGTTGTAATCTAAAAAACCAATTTTTGTGGATATTGAGGTATGACCGCGCCTTAAGGCGAATAGTAAGCAGAAAACACGCAAACATGGTGTTTTTAGACAAGTTTTGTGGTGAAAGTATAGCATTTCGAGCTATGAACACTACTTAATCCTGTTACACATATCCTTAAGTCTTATTTGTAGGTTGCTAGTGCTTGCTGTTGGTTATAGTTAACACTGTCGAGCCTTTTTGAACTACCACTTTTCTTTGACGTTAAACAAGTTTTTTGGCATGGCATGACGCATTTTTTTGGTACTTCTCTCAGAAAAGTTATTCTTATAGCTTGTACTTTTTTGTGTAGGTTTATTTATTCAGTTAAGTAGTGAATAACGAGGACTGTAAGCATATAAACTGTTTTCCACCCAAGAATTTTGAAAATATTGGCTTTGTTACATAGATGGGGGGCCGGCAGCCGTGAACTCATATCGCTCAAGGTCGCTGGCATTTAGGGTCGCCTTAAGTATTTTTTTAAATTATTCTGATACAAAATAATAAAAACAACAATAACAACAAAAGTATTATTATTTATGAATGTTCTCTTTTTGAGTTTTTTTTTTAATTGTCGGTAGTTTGTAATTGCATGTGTAATTGCGGAAGTTGTTATTCTTTTTAACCAATGGTTAAACCAATGTATTATGAAATATTTAAGGTAAATTTCAAGGTCGCATTTAGTTTTGTGTTGTCAAGTAGTGGTAGTAGTTTCATTTGTGTTTCATCTAAATTTAATCCACGTGATGTGTGCTACTGGCGGATTTAGCCCTAATGTTCTGTTGTCCGTGCGAAGCCGGGCAGGTCGCTAGTACGAAAAATAAAACGAATAAAAAAACATTCTAAATGAAAACAGCCTTTTGATTATAAGTACTTTAAACTATAAGTACTGTTCTTATACTAAATTAAATGAATTCTAGTAAGAAACATTTTTTATTGGAGAAAACAATTTTCAATTTTCATCTCCTAATTCGTATTCCTCTTAAATGTAGATCGAAAAAAAAACCATGTTGTTGTTTCATGTTATCAAAAAAGTTTCATTGTTGGTTTTATTACCCATAATTAAATTTAAGCCTGCAAATATGTAAGGAGCAAATTCGGTTCTCACTTCTTTTCGGTTGACTTCAAAACCAGGGTCTTATATCTAACCGTATACAACAATCAAGTCATCTGCGATTACCTTGAATATTTAGAAAAACAACTCTATTTCAATTTTTATCCAGACATTTTTTTAATAAAGGATAAAGGATAAGAATATAAGGGATGAGAGAGAGAGAATTCTGAGCGGCACTACAACTGCGCTCGTCACCTTGGGACATAACATGTTAAGTCTCATTTGCCCCAGTGATTTCTTTAGCTACGGCGCCCTTCAGACCGAAACACAGTTATGCTTTCACATTACTGCTTCACGGCAGAAATAGTGTTGCATCCTGGAGGAGTCATTTGGTAGACATTTGGGTTCTTTCTAAATCTTCGACCGCATATATCAAGGGGAGTGTTCAGAATAGTTTTTCGGGTAAAAATGCGATAATCAACCCACATCATGTTACCGTCTGGCAATCTACAACCACGTGTTCTCCGAGAAACTTTTTACCTCACACAACCACTTTCTGGAATCAATTACTAGTTGCAGCTTTGCCAGATACTATCTCCATCTCTGATTGAATGCTCGTGTCTTGAATTCGACTTGTTTAAGCAAATGTCTTCAGGCCAATCTCATTATATATATTTACCAATATCGAAATAATTTTGTACTACTTCATTAATTGAGAGGGCAATAATTATATTATACTTATTGTATTTGACTCTTAAAAGCTAGGAATCGTATACACCTGGTTCAAATCTGCATATAATAATTTATGCATGGTCTTATAGCTTGTTTAGATAACTATAAGCATTCTTTGGCTACACGTAAAATAATTTACCAATGGGAGGCTCCATTGCACAGGATGCCGGCTAGATTATGGTTACCACAACGGCGCCTATTTCTGCCGTGAAGCAGTAATGTGTAAGCATTACTGTGTTTTGGTCTGAAGGGCGCCGTAGCTAGTGAAATTACTGGGCAAATGAGACTGAACATCTTATGTCTCAAGGTGACGAGCGCAATTCTTGAATTTTTCAAGAATCCTGAGCGGCACTGCATTGTAATGGGCAGGGCGTATCAATTACCATCAGCTGAATGTCCTGCTCGTCTCGTCTCTTATTATCATAAAAAAACGTAAAATGATACGTATCGATACACTTGCGCGCCATAATCGCTCGGTAATCAACGGAGTTGAAGCTTTGAGATCGTATCGCGAAGGGATTGTTTGAATTTTTCTAACTACTTCTAAACGGCATTGAATTTCAGCATTTCTCGTTCTCATACATTTTTGAGTAAATTTTTTACACAAAGTGTACGATTGGCGACTCAATATAGTGACTTATTTGTTTTAAAATAGCTATTCCTTGTTTTCTATATAAAAGCGACGGGCGGCAGTGTAAGTCGGACTGTCGGACGTAGAGCTCACGCTATTTGCAGCAATTTTATGGCGCACATGTGTAAATGACACATGGTGTAAATAATAAATTAATTAGATTATTATTAGATTTAGAGATTAGATTAGTAAGTTAGGTTCTAAATGTATACGTTGTAGGTATGAGTGTGATTTTTCATTATATGGGGTATTAATGCTAATGTATTATGGATGTTCATGATTGAGAATTATTTTTATTGTATTTTTAATATAAATTAGATATAACCTCTACTTTACAACAGGTAAAGTACAGGATGTTACATGTTTTTACTCCATATACCACAGATAAGCTGAACTAAAGGGAAATATAGTAAGGAGCGGGCCGGTGTCGCAGAAATATGCGCAAAAAGAGAACACATTGCTCGTGACAGTAATTATTACATTAATTATTGTTGTACACTGTTTTTTTAACTTCAAAATAAACAAAAATTTCTTAACATCAATATCATAATCCATGATGTCCATGTTCATTTCATCTTAATTTTCAAGTCTAACCACTTATCGTTTCCCGTTTATCGATATGCATTCCCTATCGTGGACGAATATTTTTGCGTCTGTGTGGTGCTGTACTTACATTACAAGCAAACTGGTGTGCGAACGAGTAGTAGTCGCTCAGTTCCTTGTATGCATAATACACACACCACTTAAAGTATTGTTTTTATCCTGTTTACTTTGTGTGAGTAAATTTTAAAAAGACAATAGGTTGTGTACTTACGGCACCCTACCCTCTCACCAAGCTTTGACCCTTATTTTGTTAATAAGATCATATATTTTGCATGGTTTTATTCATTGTTTCAAAAGCTTTCTAATACATTCACTCAAATCATTCTAATTATAAGCAGTCTATTGCTACACGTAAAATAATACTCATTGACAGAATGCTGCGTGAGCGCCAAAATCGCGCCGCTCTGTGGCATAACGCGCGATCAGAGTTTCCCGGAAAGGAAAGGCTAGATCTCTATGCTTCATGCTATAAAATTCGCTCTGGAAGAGGCTGAAGCAAATAACTATTTTGAAGCAATTTTTTTATAATAGAACATGAAAAAATATATTATAATAGTAGTAGGTTGTAATGAAATAAGAGCATAGCATTCGTTTAAAAGGTATATGGAGTCATTGCCCTTAGTGAATACATTTAGATTTTACAACGTAATTTACTGCAATGCAGCAATATATTGAATAAAAACTCACGTATAATATTGAACCAATCCACTTGTGTTAAGTTTGTTAACTTTATATGGCTTTTCATTTTGTTAATTTACGTGCCATGCTATCAGAAAATAAGGGTAATATATTGGAATACAGCAATCCCATTATCGAGAAGATGCATTGTTCTTTAATATATTGCGGTGATAAATACAAATAAAAGCTATTAAATAAAATATTTGATCATCATTATGGTTGACATTTTTTAATAATTCATAGATGATTGTTGATAGAACAGTCTTTTGATACGAAACCTGGGCCTGTTTTTGTTAAATTCATATTCAAATATTTTTATTCAAAATAGGATTCAAAATCACTTTTTGAACGTCAAAAACTAACACCCATTCAAAAGAGACTGCCTCAGACCTGAGAAAAATGGGCGAAAAAAACCGGCCTGGTTTTTTAAATATAAAAATATGGATTACAATGTTATATCGTACAATAAACATATGTAATTAAAGAGCCTGAGGGTGTTCGCTTTATTCCCAGTCCGTGGTGTCATTAAGAAAATCGTTTATGCTATAGTAACCATTCCAACACAAACGTTTTTTAACAATTCTTTTAAATTTCATAAAGTTTTCTAATTGTATAACTTTTCTTATTATCCTGTGACATACTACAAAAAACGTTTCTAAATTAAACATGTTGCCTTTTAGTTGAATCAATTACTGAAATAAAATCAATCCAAAAAAATATGTGAGCAATTCATACGTGGTAGAAGTGAAATTTTCAAAAATTTTGGCTTGCAAGATAATGACACGATTGTAAAATTTCGGGTACAGGATAATTGTAAGTTTAAGAAATGATCATAGTGTTACAAAGTTTGATTATTATTTTACATTTCATTGGTATATATTACATAGACTTAATAGGCCGAGAACATGTAATGTATTCTATCTCATTCTCTCTCCGGCTGAATCCTATATATACATTTACTTGTTTGTGTCTTAATCGTCTCGCTTTTTCGTTTCATTGAGTTTCACCGATTCTAAAGAAGATTCATTTCAAAAGTTACAGATATAATGTCAAAAGTTGTTGATTTCACCATTTATCACCAACTCCAACTTGATTATGCTTTTATAGAAGAAGTGGCAAGAAACTCATTGCAACTCCTATAAATCAATAATTACACATTCATCATTAACTCTCTCATTGGCTCTCAATTCGCACATACAAAAATAGTACATTATTAAAAAGGTATTTATTACGTTTTTTAGAAGAGGTGTATTAAATTAAATCATTATTAAGTTATTTAATACAAAAAAAAATACAAAATCATTTATTTCGCACTTTTCATATACAAATTAACATTTTATATTTATCATTATTAACTTAATACTTTTTGAACTTGGTTATTTTTACAAATAATTTTAATTCTAACATACGTG
>CATIXQ010000036.1:1909676-1946401 GCA_949711755.1 Leptidea juvernica
CATATAATACTTATCAAGTTATTTAGCGTATCATATGAGGGTTAGGGCTTAGACTATGAACTTGCCGTTATTACTTTGGATTACTTTATTTATTTATTTATAAATACCAACATTTGCTCATATTGATGCATTATATATTATGTCACGGACAAAATAATTTGTACTTAATGTAACAAACAATTTTAGGTAGGCTTTACCAGTTGGAGGCTCCTTTACACAGAATTCCGGCTAGATTAGGTACCACAAGGGTGCCTATTTCTGCCGTGAAGCACATTGCCGTGTTTCGGTCAGAAGGGCGCTCTAAAGGAAGCTAGTGAAATTACCAGTAATTTCACTAGCTACGACGCCCATTTGCCCAGGCAAATGAGACTTAAAATCGTATGTCTCAAGGTGACGAGCGCAATAATTGTAGTGCCACTCAGAATATTTGGGATTTTCAAGAATCCTGAACGGTACTGCATTGTAATGGGCAGGGCGTATCAACTACCATCAGCTGAACGTCCTACTCGTCTAGTCCCTTATTATCATAAAAAAATGCTTTTATAATTTTCACAAGGTAAATATCAGTTTAATATTCAGAAAAAAAAAACATTAAAAACAAGAGAAAAAAAACAAACATACTTAAGAATTAATAGTTAATTGTTATGATATTAAATTATTATTATATAAGCCTTAGAAATATAATTATAACTACATTTTATTCGCTAAAATTTCATACAAATAAAATTTGAAAACAAAATTTTATGAACGATGCGGGACCGAAACCGAAACCGACACGACCTCTCGCGTTACGTGCGAGCGCTCTTACCGACTGAGCCAACCGTTCAAGTCATCGTTGATAAAATCTTGTATGGTTTGTTCAACTCTCAGGTTGTGGCTTCATTTTTTAATTTTATTTGTGTAATTAATCCCAGAAGTGAGGGTTATCACTTTAAAACATAACAAATTGATTTCATAAAAATAATTTACGAAGTGTATGGAGAGAAGACGCAATATCGAGAGGTTAATATCGGTGATATCACTATACGTGTTAAACGTTGTTGGTTGGGTTGGCAACCCTGGCACTGAGACGTAAAATTAACAGCTGATTTTAATTTTATTTTAAATAATTAGAAATATTGAAAATCAATAAATCCTGATTTGCTATTGTGTACATTAAAGTTATAAATTATATAAAATAAGTGTGGAATATCGCAATAATCTCAAGAAGATAATGGAATACTAACTTAGTTGTACCGGCCCAACTGTCATATTACAAAATTCAAAAAACAAAAACGAGGGAAGTATTTTGTTCTATTTACTTACAACTAATAGTTGTTAGCGTTGTAGTGCGTTGTTCGTTTCGTAGCTAAATACAATTTATAACACTTACACTACTCACAGTTGTGAGTTACGTTCATACTCACTACATTGGCCCTGTTTGTCTCTCAACTTGACAAAAACGTGGAAGCTGAGCTGAAGACCACAACATCAACTGCCGCATACAATATTCACCATCATCCTTCTTACACTATACATACTAATAATAGCAAGGAAAAATATAGTAACTAATCTAATTGGCAATTAACCATAGTAAACCATTGAGTTCTGCACTTTTGGAGTTAATTTCTAGATTCTGTAAACCTGTATCCTCTTCTCACACACTATTATAACAAGATTATACATAGCTTTATATTTTGACAGTTACTTAACTACTGCCTACAAGTTCCCAAGACTTCAAGCCTCACTATGCAAACCCGGAAGGCTACCATGAAAGAAATGGAAAACAAGCTGAGCTGTGCTGCTAAGGAGCTAAAGAAGTCAAAGGATATTTGTCAAACACTTTTAAATGAACGGGAAGAGTGTGATTTGGAGATCCAAAAAGTATTTAAAACAAACTCTTCTCTTAAGTCTGAGGCAGACATGCACCAAAAATGTTTAGATTTAACCTTAGAAAGGGACAGCTTACATAAAATCATTAATTCATTTGACAAATGTAGTTCTGAATATGAATGGACTTTAAGTCAATTAAACATACTTGAGTCTGAATTGCTTCAAAAACAAAGCATGGTAACTGCAGATTTAACAAATGAAAGCTCCACTAATAATAAGAATTATATTACAACAAATTCACATAAAAAGATAAAGAAATACTTAAAAATCAAAAGGTTTATAGCAAAAAGTAGCAAAGTCCTTAATAACCAATTCCTACGCCAAAAATTTTGCAAAATTAGGTCAAAAAACCAAGAGTTGCTGAAAAAACTACAAAAATATAATAAAGAATTAACAGAGTCCCATGCAATACATAAAATTGATACAGATATATTAAATAATAAAATATCTTCTCTAGAAACAATGTTGCAAAACATTACTCAAAAATATAATTCAGCGCAGGAGCAAATATCAGAACATATAAAGCAGGCTGATTGTTTAATTAAATTAGGCAATGAAAACATGGAACGCTTTGAATCCTTTATAAACAATAATAATAATAATAATATGTGCCACTGCTCCAGCACAACTAATAAACATTCATTAGAAAATTATCAAGACCTAAGTGTATCCCCATTAAAAACTAGTCAAAGTATGGATACAAGTGCATTAAGTAGGTTTATATTATTTTCAGACAAAATTGGTCAAGGGTTTGGACCTTTATTAAATAATGCAGTTGCAAAGAATTGTGAGTTGATAAATATATGTAAACCCAATATAACTTTCAATAACCTCATAAATTCCATACCAAAAATAAATCTAAAAGAAAAAACGATCATAGGTATAATGTTTGGTAATAACTCTCATAATATTAGATATAAGGACCTAATTAAAAATATAGAAAAATTAATTAATATTTCCAATAACACAAAATCTAGTGATGATGTGTACATTTCCATACTCCTCGGATTTGACACAGGAGCAAAATAGAAAAATATTTAAATTAAATACAACTTTGTATAATGCGACATTCCACAACAATGAAAATTTAATTTTATTTGACACAAATAAATTCATTAATTATAAACTGAAAATAACCAATGGTAACCTATATCTACCATTTAGAGTTAAGTGACAGCTGGCTACTTTAGTAGCTTATAGTCTTAGTCAACAAACTACTTCCTCTGTAGTATTATTTAATAAACATGCTTCTATTGGGCAAAATTGTAAAATAATCGACATACAAGCCCCTATTGGGGAATGTATTAGTACTAATGTACAAAAATATAACAATGAAGATTTTTCTTCAATTAATTTAAATTAAGTTATTTGACAAGGGAGGACAACTCTTACAATATCATACAAAATAGGCAACATTCACCAAATATAAATGTTACTGCTATAGATAATCATAATATACAGCTCATTGTTGTTTGTTTGTTCACCAGAATATACAAGGTATCTCAAGTAAGGAATTAGAAATTGAACTGTTTATGAGCTGCTGTAATATAAATATATTATGTATTACAGAACATTGGCGTAAGAGTCATCAGCTCCAGTTTAGTTTTAGAGAACATAAAGTAGTCAGTTCGTTTTGTAGAAGTAGGGCAATACATGGAGGTTCCCTAATTATTATTAATAATAGATTAAAATGTAAAAATAGAAGAGATATTGTTAATCTCTCTATAGAACAACTAATTGAGATAGCTTGTATAGAACTAGAGCAATTTATTGTTGTAAGTGTATACCGCCCCCCCACTGCATCATATGAACAATTCCAACATAGAATGGAGGAGGTACTATCAAAATTTAGCAAAACTAGCAAGTCAATTATAGTGTGTGGAGATTTTAATATAAACTTGCTTGAACCTTCGGCCAATTGTACTAGCCTTAAAAATTTATTTCAAAGTTTTAATTTATTCAATGTATTTTGGCAACCTACTAGAATCACTTCTACAACAGCAACCTGTTTAGATAATATTTTTACAGATGTTACTATTACTAGTAAACTCATAATTAATAATCTTCAGTCTGACCATAGTGGGCAACTTATAAAAGTAAATACAAGATTGGACAATGTCAGACCAAAAAAGGTGACGATTATACCAGTTACGGGTAGCCGTCTTGAGAGGTTTAGAAATAATTTGGTAAATACAATACCATTATTACACTGTGGCGAAACTGCTAATTTTCACTACAACTTAGTCTTCAATTCCTTCTGTGAGGAATTTGACAGGATTTTTACTCCAGTAACGGTGACAGTAAACAACAAACATAGTTTTAATGATTGGGCAACAATGGGTATCCACAAAAGTCGTAAACGCTTATATGACCTTTATTATGAGAAACATTACAATAATAGTGAAGAATTTAAAATATATGTAAAAAATTACTCCAAGCTCCTTAAAATAGTTTGTCATGAAGCGAAAACACGTTTCATTGCAGATAAAATTAAAAACAGTAATAATAAAGTAAAAGCGACTTGGAGTGTAATTAACAATGAAACTGGTAGATCGAATTGCCGTAACACCTCTATCTGTTTAAATATTAATAATCGCGTTATAAATTCGGAAATAGAAATTGAAAATGAATTTGATAAAAACTTCTCCGAAATCCCGATTGTCAAGACCAAATACCTTAACTCTTCGCCAAAAGCAGCATATGATATGCTTAAATTACACGTACCAGTATCTTCTACTGACTTGAAATTTAAGTATGTTACAGGTAGCGATATAATAAAAATCTTCAAATTAATTAACCTAAAAAATACAAAAGACCTATGGGGCCATTCGACTAATATTGTTAAATACATACTTGACATTATAGCACCTGAATTAGCAATAATATTGAATGAATGCATAGATGAGGGTGTGTTCCCTGACCTCATGAAATACAGCAAAGTTATACCTTTGTTTAAATCGGGCAGTTCTTTTGACCCTGCTGATTTCAGACCTATTTCAGTGCTGCCTGTTTTTAGTAAAATTTATGAAAAACTTTTGCTTCAACAGCTACAAATGCATTTTTGTAAATTAATGAACAAAAATCAGTTTGGTTTCACTAGGGGCTTATCAACAATTAATGCGGGTACTAGACTCATTGAGCACATCTTTGACGCCTGGGAAGAGTCACAGGATGCATTGGGCATTTTTTGTGATTTGTCAAAAGCATTTGACTGCGTCCACCATGAAACTTTACTCCTAAAACTAAAGCATTATGGAGTGAAAAATAGAGCCCTAAATCTGTTAAAATCATATTTAAGCGAAAGAGTTCAGATAGTCGATGTAAATGGCAAACGGTCTTCGGGTAAACCTGTGGGAATAGGTGTTCCACAGGGTTCTATTCTCGGTCCTTTCTTGTTTCTTATATATATTAACGATCTACCGTTTGTGGTAGATGATAGCCATGAGATTGTATTGTTTGCTGATGATACTTCACTTATTTTTAAAGTGAAGCGACGTGCGGATATTGATGACGAGGTAAGCAATGCACTCTCAAAGATAGTGCGTTGGTTTGAGACGAATAATCTGCACTTAAACAGTAAAAAAACAAAGTGTTTACGGTTCATTACACCAAACACAGCGGAGGTACAAACCAACGTACTTATAAATGACCAGAGATTGGAACTTGTGGACACTACACTCTTCTTGGGTATCACGTTAGATAAAAAGCTTCAGTGGGGTCCACATATTACCCATCTAGTAGATAGACTCAGCTCTGCGGCATATGCAGTTAGAAAGATTAGAGAGTACACGAATGTTGCGACCGCTAGATTAGTGTACTTTAGTTATTTTCACAGCATCATGACGTACGGTATATTACTATGGGGTCATGCTGCTGACATTGATATAGTGTTTGCACTGCAAAAGAGGGCTGTTCGTGCTATATATCAGCTTGGTTATAGACAGTCTCTCAAAGAAAAATTTAAAGAAATAAATATTATGACTGTTTATTGTCAGTACATTTATGAAAATTTAATATATGTTCACAAAAATCGTCACCTTTTTGCTCTTAATAGTGATTTTCATTATTATAACACTAGACATAAGGGATTGCTGGTAACTAATTCTAGTAGGCTTCATAAGATACATAATAGCTTTAAGGGTAAATGTATACACTTCTACAATAAAGTCCCAGCCACTGTTCAGGCATTATCTATAAATAAATTTAAATGTTTTATAAAAAAATGGCTCTGTCGTAAATCCTATTACTCCACTGCTGAATATCTAAATGATCGGACAGCCTGGGACTAGATTGTGATTATTTTATAGCGACTGTACAATATTGTATATTTTTATTGAAAAGAGCGCAAAAAAAAAAGAATGCTGGGAGAGTTTCTTGCGCCGCTTCTTCTCTCTCAGAGCGCCTTTTGTTTCCGAAGCGGTAGTAGTATCTAGTAGTATAAGAAATGACATCAAAAAGAATTCTAAAGGAATCAATTTTGAGAAAATAAATGCCTTTTATGCCTTTTTATGCCTTTTACTGAAATAAAATCAATCCAAAAAAATATGTGAGCAATTCATACGTGGTAGAAGTGAAATTTTCAAAAATTTTGGCTTGCAAGATAATGAAACGATTGTAAAATTTCGGGTACAGGATAATTGTAAGTTTAAGAAATGATCATAGTGTTACAAAGTTTGATTATTATTTTACATTTCATTGGTATATATTACATAGACTTAAGAGGCCGAGAACATGTAATGTATTCTATCTCATTCTCTCTCCGGCTGAATCCTATATATACATTTACTTGTTTGTGTCTTAATCGTCTCGCTTTTTCGTTTCATTGAGTTTCACCGATTCTAAAGAAAATTCATTTCATAAATTACAGATATAATGTCAAAAGTTGTTGATTTCACCATTTATCACCAACTCCAACTTGATTATGCTTTTATAGAAGAAGTGGCAAGCAACTCATTGCAACTCCTATGAATCAATAATTACACATTCATCATTAACTCACTCATTGGCTCTCAATTCGCACATACAAAAATAGTACATTATTAAAAAGGTATTTATTACGTTTTTTAGAAGAGGTGTATTAAATTAAATCATTATTCAGTTATTTAATACTCTTTGAACTTGGTTATTTTTACAAATAATTTTAATTCTAACATACGTGAAGTGATGAAAAAGATAACTTATATGCCATGACTTATAAAAAAATGCAACTTATTTAAAAAGCCACAAGAGTACAGAAATGGATCAATTCACAAAGATCTGTACATAAATAAAGATTGTACATTATGAGCGCATTATATAAATATTTTGAATATGTATATTATTAAAATCAATAAATATAAGTATGTTATATTTTAAAAGTGTACCAGCTATTACCTCCCTCAAACATATTTTAGGAAAACCAACCGTCCTTCAACAACATACAAACGAAACTTGCACAGGTGACTTATAGAACGACAGCCAGTAAGTAGTGATTTAGTATTATTCGTAACCAAATTGCTGCTTTCTCTAATAAAATGTATGGGAATAATTTTTCACTTTGAGGTGTTTTAATTATTCAGTAAAATTACATAAGAAAGTTTTAAAAAAATCGAATGAGAAGTGTCCAAAATTTTGATATTAAACACTCCCATACACTTATTAGATTAGTAGAAAGGTCAAAGTATCGCTCAACAAGGACATAACTTCGAATACAAAATTTAGTACTTAATCTATATATATAAAAATGAATTGCTGTTCGTTAGTCTCGCTAAAACTCGAGAACGGCTGGACCGATTTGGCAAATTTAGGTCTTGAATTATTTGTGGAAGTCCAGAGAAGGTTTTAAAGGTGAATAAATAGGAAAATGCTGCTAAATTAAATAAAAACAACAAATTTGATTTTACTTTGATGTGTCCATACATAATTTCTATGAGAGAATTTATTGACGCACGGTTTGACAGTTCTGCTGTGAAACAATTTTATTACGACAGCAGGGTGCATATTTTACGAAGTAATTTTTGATGTTATGATACATTATTGACAAATTCATATAAAAATATTATTTTATTTATTATATACAGAACAACGTCTGTCGGGTCAGCTAGTAAGAAATAAATATTATTCAAATAAAAGGTTTTTTACTTAATTACTTTGTTAGGTTAATAAACAGTTTCCTTAAATATACTACTACTGCTATTTCAGTACTTTTCTTTTCACAACCTTTCAAGCAATACTAAATGTATGGGAGTGATTCATATCAAAATTTTGGATACTTCTCGTTTGATTTTTAAAAAGTTATTGGTGCCATTTTACTGATGAGGTAATGTGCTTTTGGTATCAGTTTAAAGTTACATCCTGTATATAAAAATAATAACATAATTGATTATAATAAAAATTCAAAGAAACGTTTCCTGTGATAATATTTCACATTACCTCCAGGGACGTGTGTAGAAGTGTATCGGGATATATTGTGATCAATCCTCTTAAGTGTCGGGACCAGGTGAACGAAACAACAGCAATAAGTCTAAACTAATTAACTTGTGCAAGTCATTTGTTGTGCACACACTCTACCAACATATCTTCTTGGAATTTATCAACTAAGTTTGTGGAATACTTTAGAGTTTCTAGTTTCTACTAAATCTTATACTATGAAAGGATCCATTATTGCTTAGCATATTTACTTATTTATATTTTGTATTTATTTCATAAGTACTTTAGAATTTCTAGTTTGTACTTAATCTTATACTATTAAAGGGGCCATTAATCTTAAAAATATATACTTATTTATATATATTTGATAATTATTTAAAATTTTAATTAGATATCTAATTTCTACTTTATCTAAGTATCTATATAAGTATACGAAACACAACCATTTTTTGTTCTATATTTATATTTGTACATTGCAAATATATTCTTCATATACTTTTATAAATAAGTACATTTAACCAGTGCGAGGTTTCATGTTTATGGTGCTGGCGGGTATCACAGCGCCATTTTTGGTGTCTGGTCAATCCTTTAATAGAGAAATCTGATATTTGTTGATCATAAAAGTTTCAACTTATTTTTTAAGATTTAGTTAGTAAAATATTTTTTTAGTTTTATAAAACTTTACATACTTGTCTAAGTATGGATACAAAGCATTTTAATGTTATGAAAGCACATAAATTATTTATCTATTCTCTAGTAAATAAATGAATTCGTGGTAAAACTTTCTGTGAACAAATACAATTAGCTGCAAGTCACTTTGATACGTCATGGAGTTACAGTTTCATTAATATCTTTATTAACGAAACCCTTACGTCAGCATCTAAAATATAATTAATTTATAAGCCACCATCCATTTTTTTATGTTTTATTTAAAATACATATTTATAAGTGTAAACGTTCTATTCAATACGTATTAATTTTTTTTTAAATAATTAATCTTGGCAATAGGGAACTAATAAAGAAATTTAATTTTATTTCATCACTTACATTATTTTTTATATTTTAATTATTAGTTGTTGTAAATGTATTTATTATTTATTGTAAATTTAAACAAAATGGTAAAATTGTAAGTAAGGGCATTTAGTGGGTATTGCATAATATATATGCAGATGAATATTATTTTTTGTTAGTAGAGTTCTCGTGACAGGCATCGTCATGCTCGCTTAACGCCATACTTGTGGCGGCAATGTGGGGCGGGTCGCTCCCTTTCCTAAAATATTCCCTGTACTTTTCCCGGGGCGTAAAAAGAATAGGGGAATCCCAGGCCCATGGGTGTCGTAAGAGGCGACTAAGGGCTTTTTAGAAGTGGGAGAGTCACGCTGCCGTCTTTTGACGTCAGCACAATCGGGCCAGACTCGTCCGGGTTAATTACCACACTCACATAGAAAACCGGCGTGAAGTAGCGGCCTAGTGCCGCTATGTTTCGCATAGGTTAATGTCGAGGACCGGTGGCCATTCCACCCCCTCCACCCGAATATGACAGCGGAACTAAAAAAGATTTTACCCCAGGAGGGTACCGGCTCTACCAGAGTTGGAGAATCTCTCCCCGGGCACTCTAGATCGGGCTGCCGTTCGTATTCTGGGGAGGGCACAGAACCGCGCATGACCAAGGACAAACGAGGCAGTATCACCACGGCACCCCGCTCCACACTCAACGTGGACTTTTGCAATATCAGGGGAATTCACTCCAATTTAAACGCCGTCCACCACCACCTTGAGACGGCGCAGCCGGCCTTGTGTTTCCTTACTGAGACGCAGATATCTCGACCTAGCGATACGGCATATTTACCGTACCCCGGGTACAAAATTGAGCACAATTTCTTGCCTCTTGCCGGGGTATGTGTGTACGTTAGGGAGGATATCTGCTGTCGCCGTCTCGGCAATTTTGAGGGTAGGGACCTGTCCACTCTCTGGCTCCGCGTAGATTTAGAGGACTGCGTCCGCATCTATGCGTGTGTCTACAGGTCCCATAGTGGTAATGCAGAAACCGATCATCTCATGGGCTGCGTTCAAGCGGCAATTGACGACGTACTTGCACAGATCCCCTCCGCTGAAATCGTAGTCTTGGGTGATTTCAACGGGCACAATGCCAAATGGCTTGGATCACGTACCACAGACTACGCAGGGCGATCTGTGCATAATTTTGCATTGGCGTATGGTCTGTCCCAATTGGTTGAGTCGCCAACGCGGCTCCCGGATGTGGATAGCCACATGCCGTCCTAATTGGATCTTCTGCTGACTACACATCCCGATGGTTACCAGGTCTCTGTCGACGCCCCTCTCGGAACGTCCGACCATTGCCTGGTCAGGAGTGTAGTGCCTATCCGACGCCAACATCGCAGACCACCAGCGACCCGCCGCGTTTGGCACTACAAGTCAGCAGATTGGGATAGGATGCGTTCCTTTTTTGCATCCTACCCTTGGGGAAGGGTTTGTTTCCCTTTGGATGATCCTAGTGCCTGCGCCGATACAGTAGCCGATGTGATACTACAGGGTATGGATATTTTTATACCAAACTCTGTAGAACCCATCGGTGGCAGATCACAGCCCTGGTTCGATGCGTCAATTAAAGCAGCATCTGACTGCAAAAAACAGGTGTATCGAACTTGGTTTGTGGCGCTGGGCACAAAGGATCCGAACTACACAGTTCTTAAGAGGAAATACAACCGTGCCTCCAAATTTTTTAAGCGGCAAATCGCCCGTGCAAAGTCAAAACACGTCATCAAAATCGGCGAGCAGCTTTCCAGTTACCCGACCGGAACACGCAAGTTCTGGTCGTTGTCGAAAGCTGCTCTTGGTAACTTCAGCCAGCCGTCCATGCCGCCGTTGCACATGAGGGATGACACCCTAGCCCAAACGGCAAAAGAGAAAGCCGATCTCTTGTGCACTCTTTTCGCCTCCAACTCGACTCTTGACGACAACGGAAAAACACCGCCGACCATCCCGCGGTGTCAGAGCTCTATGCCTGAAGTACAGTTCAGACAGGAAACTGTTAGGCGAGCTCTGTTTTCGTTGGACGTCAGGAAGTCGAGCGGGCTTAGAACGTGTGACCCTGAGTTGACGCCGGTGCTAACGCGTTTATTCCGGCACTCTTATTCTAAAGGCGTAGTAAAGAAGGAGACATTTCGGATCCGGAAAACTACAGGCCTATTGCTATTACCTCCCTGCTCTCCAAAATCATGGAGAGCATAATTAGCCGTCAGCTCTTGGTATACCTAGAGGGTCACCAGTTGATCAACGATCTACAATACGGGTTTCGCCATGGTCGGTCGGCAGGTGATCTTCTGGTATACCTGACACATAGATGGGCTGCGGCTATTGAAAGCAAGGGGGAAGGCCTGGCAGTTAGCCTGGATATAGCGAAGGCCTTTGATCGTGTATGGCACAAGGCGCTCCTCTCCAAACTTCTATTATTGGGGCTTCCCGAGAGCTTGTGCAGGTCGTTGTCGACGGATATTGCTCGAACCCGAAGTCCGTGAATTCTGGAGTGCCCCAAGGCTGTGTGCTATCTCCCACGCTGTTTCGTCTGCATATCAATGATATGTTGCACACCTCCAACATTCATTGCTATGCAGACGACAGCACTGGTGATGCCATATACACGGGCCATGCAGGTCTCTCTCGGGAATCGTAGACCAGTGCCGGGAGAAACTTGTGTCTTCTATCTAGTCCTCTCTCGAGAAGGTCGCGGAATGGGGAAAATTGAACCTTGTCCAACCCCCAGAAGACTCAAGTTTGCGGGTTAACACTAAAAAAACCCCATTTGTCGTATCACCGCTCTTCGACAACACTTCCCTCAAAGCCTCGCCTAGTATCGGAATACTGGGTTTCGAAATCTCGAGTGATTGCTAATTTCGTGGTCATCTGGAAGGCAAAGCTAAATTGGCTTCAAACAAACTGGGCGTCATTAATAGAGCACGGCAATACTTCAAGCCGGCCCACATACTAGCGCTGTACAAAGCGCAGGTCCGGCCACACATGGAGTATTGCTGTCATTTCTGGTCTGGCGCACCCCAGTATCAGCTCGATCCATTTGACCGCATGCAACGCAGAGCAGCTCGAATTGTCGGGGACCCAGTGCTCTGTGAACGGCTGGATCACTTGGCGTTGCGTAGAGACGTCGCTTCATTGTGTGTCTTCTACCACATTTATCACGGGGAGTGTTCCGAAGAGTTGTTTAACCTGATTCCTGCCGCCGAATTCCACCTTCGCACGACACGCCACAAGTTAGGATATCATCCCCACCATCTGGATTTGTGGCGGTATTCCACAGTGCGGTTTTCAAGGAGCTTTCTTCCACGTACTACAAAGCTGTGGAATGACCTTCCTTGTGCGGTGTTTCCGGGACGATACGACATGGGTACCTTCAAAAAAAGCGCGTACACCTTCCTTAAAGGCCGGCAACGCTCCTGTGATTCCTTTGGTGTTGCAAGAGATTGTGGGTGGCGGTGATCACTTAACAACAGGTGACCCGTACGCTCGTTTGTCCTCCTATTCCATAAAAAAATAAAATATAGTCGAGGGATATGGCTGCTATATACAGCTGGTCCATGCGTCATAAACGGGCGCTAGTTGTGGTGGCTGGATGATTTTTTATTAAAGTTATTATATACACAGTTTCGACCGTTGACAGTTGTAGTGACAACACGCGGTCCGTATTTTTATAAAGTTTATAATAATTAGTAGTGGAAAATTTTCACTGTAAAAGTGTAAAGTTAGAAAAATAAGACATAAAAATCAAACAGTACAGTGTCTCTTAATGAATTTGTGATATTGAACTAGATAATTTATGATTTACCTTGACGCTAACAAACAGCTGATTTGTGCGCAGCCATACTAAACAGCTGATTCAAGTTTCATAATTCATACCTCTGACTTGAAGTGTGTGTATTTTGGTTTACCTCAAACAAAGCACACCTAATTGTGAGTATCTTATAATTAGTCATATCAATTTCTATACATATTATTCTCCAATACTATGACAAATAAGTGTAATTCGTGTGGAAAGTTTGTGTCGTCAATGGATGGCATAAAATGTAACAAGTGCAATGTCGTTTTACATAAATTATGCAGCAGCCCTGATGCACGTAATAATCCTAAGTGGATGTGCAAAGCATGCAAATCCAAACACGCAAAATCCTCCCCTGCCAAAGATAAGCTGGCGCAAACGCATGATGATAAAACAATATATCAGAACGTTGAACAACAGCCGGAACATTCTCTTGTGCACGAAATGAAGATGCTTCGATCCGAACTTTCTAGTTTTCGATTAGAAATGTCCCGCCTGTCAACCCTTGTATCAACCTTGAGCACACGGTTGGATAGCGTAGAGGAGCGAGTGTCACAGCTGGAAGACGCTTCGTGTTCAATACAGGCGGCTAACGAGCAAGTCTTGCAAGATAGAAAAAGCATTGAGGTTTTGCAACAGCAAATAAATGTATGCGACCAGGAGAATCTTTTAAATGACGTTGAGATCACCGGTGTAAACGAAAGCAGTGCAGAAAACTTGTTACACGTGACTATTACACTCGCTCAGAAGGTCGGAATTACTATAGACGAACGCGATATCGTGAACGTCTATCGTCGAGGAGCGCGACGCCTGACTGAGTCAACCACTGGCGAGCATACCCGAGCGCGGCCGATCGTAGTGCGTCTCACTCGCAGACATCTACGAGACGAACTACTGCATGCTGCTCGGGTGCGACGCGGTGCGGACACCAGTGGTACCTGAGTGGGAGGGGAGTCACGGCGTTTCTACATAAATGAACACCTGTCACACATGAACCGAAATCTTTTTTATTTAGCGCGGGAAAAGCTTGGAAGAAATAAAAACTGGCGTTTCATATGGACCCGGGGAGGACGAATATATGCTAGGCGCGAAAATGGTAATAAAGTATTAAACATTCGTTGTGAAAACGATATCGATAAGGTTTTTTGTATGTAAACAATTTAAAACTTGTTACTGATCTCTGTAATATAGCCTTTTCTTGTCTAGCTAATGTTACTATATTATTACCTCATCATTTAGTAGATTTTAACTATTTTTTGTGTATTAGTCGAGTATGTTTATTATTAATGTTATTCTTTAAATATTATTATTGTATACCATTGGATCTATGTAATATAGCCCCTTCGAGTCTCGCTAATGGAACCATATTATTACTTATTAGTAGGATTACCCATCATATAGTAGATATTAACTGTTTTCTGTGTATTAGTCAATTAAGTTTATTTTTAATTTTATTAATTAAATATTATTATTGGAAACCATTCTATATTAATCGGCTTGTTGACAGTACTACCAGGCAAATACTTTATTGCATTAAATTGGGTCCTTTTCTCAATGATAACATAAATGATGATTTCTAGAAAAAATATCTTATAGTTGGTTTCATAAATATATGTTCTCTTGGCACTGGACAAGAAGAACTTCATGTTGCTGTTAATCGTCATGATATTGATGTATTAGGACTAAATGAAACGTGGCTTAAAGACGGAGAAGAGGGTCGCGCGCCTATTTTATCGAATTATCGGCTGGCCCATATTCCACGTTCTCAACATATCCGCAGCCGCGGAGGTGGAGTCGGGTTCTATATAAAAAATAATCTTAAGACTAAAGTATTAAAACATCCCAGCTGCAATGATATCGAACAAATGTGGATAAGCTTAAGCATTGGCGGAAAAAAGCTTGTAATTGGCACTGGCTATCGTCTACCATGGCAGAACACTGATGTTTTTATTGGAGCGTTGCATGAGTCACTTATTAGTTTCTCTTGGGCTGACAACATAATCCTAGTAGGAGATTTTAATATCAACATCTTAGACAAAAATTCTTCAGGATGCAAGAAGCTGATGGACTTTTTAGTCATCACGAATCTGTCACAACATGTAAACAAGCCGACACACTTTTCACTCCATGGGGAAACCTTATTGGATTTATTCTGCACCAATATGTCATTAAGGCGTGTTTCAGTGGAACACATTAGTGACCTAAGCGATCACTCTTTTATTTCGTGCGAAGTTAATGTAGCGAAGGAAAGGATCATTCCTAAACACATAATTTATAGACCTATCAAAGACATTGATCCAATCCTATTCGGTGACTTTATATCTCAAATTGACTGGGCGTCTTTTTCAGATGTTGAAAACTTAGACAGCTATGTTTCCAATTTTAATAACATCTTGCTTTCTATATTTGATATACTTGCTCCAGTAAAAATCATTAAAGTAAAAAATCATGACTATCCGTGGATCACGTTCAATATAAAGCAAATGATGAAACGTAGGGATGAAGCTTACCTAAGATCTAAAATATCAAAGAACAATGCACATATAATATACTATAAGGAATTAAAAAAAATTGTTTTTGATGCCATTGAACGTGAAAAAAAATGCTATTTCAGTACCTACGTTAATTCAAATAAGAACAACCCGCGCACTCTATGGAAGACAATTAAAAAAAATATTAACATACACAGCAAAGGGGAATATGTACTTCCAGAACACCTGTGTATGGCGGATGAAATTAACAATCATTTCCTGGATGTACCTGGAAATAAAATTGCGCCTGCTTCTGAAATTGATTATTACCTAAATCATAAGAGAGGGGATTTCACACTCCATTACAACTGTGTTAGAAACTGATATTCTTAAACATCTTCGAAGTTTACATTCAAATGCATTGGGGTGTGATGGAATTTCATTAGACATGTTAAAGTTATCTCTTCCATACACAAGTAAGATTATTACAGCTATAATCAATCTCTCCATTGCATCTTCAACTTTTCCATCTGCTTGGCGTAAATCCCTTCTAACTCCGCTGCCAAAAATTACAAATCCTTCTTCCTTTAAGGACCTCAGGCCAATCAGTATTTTGCCATGTATGTCGAAAGTCCTAGAAAAAGTAATCTATGAACAGCTCAGAGGATTCTTAGAAAAAAATGACCTACTTCCACAATTACAATCTGGCTTTAGAAAAATAGGAGCACGACTACTGCATTATTAGATGTGGTTGATAATGTTCTTGAAGCCCAGGACAGAGGAGAGTGTACCATTTTGATTTTATTAGACTTTTCCCGGGCTTTCGACTCAATTAACCACGAACTACTTTTAGCGAAACTCTCTTTTTACGGTTTCAAATCTGAGACTATTTGCTGGTTTAAAACCTTTATTTGTAATCATTCACAAGTCGTCAACATTAGGTGTGAAAATGGTCTTAGCACTTGTATCTCTCGTTGCGCTAATGTTTGTAGAGGAGTTCCTCAAGGCTCAATTTTAGGGCCACTTCTGTTTATACTTTACACAGCGGATATCGCTAACTGTATAAAGAATTGCAAATACCATATCTATGCTGATGATATACAGTTGTATATATCTTTTAAAGTAGGAGATTTGAATTCTGCTCTTGCGAAATTACAGGAAGTCTTGAGTTAAACGCGAAAAAAACAAAATATATGATATTAGGAAGTAACCATCAAGTCAACACAACATCAGACCATAAACCCAAAATTTTTATAAATGGAGAACAAATAGACAGAGTCTCTGAAGCGCGCAACCTGGGAGTTGTATTTGACGAATCCTTGCGATTTCAAAATCACATTCTTGGTGTCGCGAAAAATTGTTTTTATAGGTTAAAGTTACTTTATCGCATCAGAAATTCGCTAAGCGTTTGGGTTCGCAAAGAGTTATGTGAATCACTTATTCTCTCTAAATTTAACTACGCTAATACAGTGATTGGGCCTAGGTTGTTCGTGGCTTCAAAAAAACTTATACAAAGGGTACAAAATGCTTGCACAAGATTTTGTTATGATATTCCTTACCGTGCACACGTAACACCCTTTTTGAACACCAACAACATAATGAAGATGGAATTACGTAGGCAATTTCAGTTTGCCTCGTTACTTTTTAGCGTGGTTAAGTACAGAATACCATTTTACCTATATAAAAGGCTTAGGTGGTTATCGGACTCAAATGAGAGTTATCAGACGCGTCACGGCAAGATTCTCCTTGAAGTGCCTCTACACGGTACCGCAGCATTTAGGGGTAGCTTTAAATACAGCGCCTCCAAATGCTGGAATGATTTGCCGCCACCTATTAAAGATCAAAAAAATTTGTTCTCCTTTAAAAACAAACTGAAATCTTTTCTATTAGAAAAACAAAAATGTTCAGAGGCATAAAATCAAAAATAAACAGCATGAATAAATAAAATAAAAAATCAAAATATGTCTTATTTAATAAAATTAAAATAAAAATATTTTTAAACTCGTTTTCCAATTCAATCTTTTAGTTTCTTTTATTTTATTTTTCTACTATTTTTGGATGGTCACTTTTAAGACCTATAACAAAAGGAACCGTGTTGTCTACAGCTACTGTCAACGAGTCGACTTGGTAGGTACCTACTGAAAATCAGTACTGGAAATCATTTCCAAAAATACTGAGTGGGTGTCCTTTTCATGACCCCGTATTTTTTTTATTTGTTAATTTAACTATGTATATATGTTTTGTGATGTCATGAATAAATGCAATGCATACTTTACTTTACTTTACTATATATTTTTAATAGCATGTTCGCAAATTGCCTTTATTTTATTTACGGTATGCAAACATAGAACGTCATTGACGGTATGTGTGGATTGACACATCTACTTTATTGTATTATTTTATATATGTACTCAATAACTATAACTATGTTTTTATTAATTAATTAACTTTTTTTTTACTTAGTCGTTGAAGGCATTTAGTAATTTTCGTTTGAGTATTTTTCTTGCATCACTTTGCATATATTGTAATTGAAATGATTTGCAAATTTAATTGAAAATAAGATCTTGTAGCACCATTCTCTTTAGAAAAGAACAACCTTAGAGTTTCTTGCTCGTTCTTCTCTAAGAAAATCTGCTTTCCCAACGAGATGTATGAAAAAATTACATATTTCGTGTGTAATGCATTTTACCTACGAAATAAAATATGTTTGATTTTATTTGATTTAGTAATATAACAGCAATAATATCTATAAAACAAAACTACATACGAAAAAAAAAGAATGACATTACAACTTCAGCTTAGCACGATATAACATGATGTTTATGGTAAGACAATGTGATTCCTCTGATGTTGCACGAAATAATGGGAAACTGTGATCACCTTCAGTTGATCTGATCAAGTAATTGAACTCGTCTTCGATAATATTCGTGAGCGGTCAGTTTTTTTTATGACAATAGGGGATGAGACGAGCAGGGCATTTAGCTGATGGTAATTGATACGCTCTGTCCATTACAATGCAGTGGCAGGATTCTTTATAAGCCCGAAAGTCCTGAGCGGCACTACAATTATTGCACTCGTCACCTTGAGACATAAGATGTTAAGTCTCATTTGCCCAATAATATCACTAGCTGCGGCGCCCTTCAGACCGAAACACAGTCCTGCTTCACAACTAAAATAGGCGCCGTTGTGGTACCCATAATCTAGCTGGCATCCTGTGCAAAGGAGCCTCCCACTAGTTGAGTTCAGTTTCCCCGTCACGAACGAAATTCCTCACGTATTTTCAACGCTGAACATGTGATCGGATTTTAATATTTTGATTTTTTAAACTTATAAAGCGTTATTTATACCCACCATGAAGTTATCTCTCTTTCACTCTTTATGTAATCTTTATATAGTATTTTTCATATAATTTTTTTTTACGAATAAAATCAAAGAGTTAAATTTAATATTTTAGTAAACAATTGATTTGAAATATTGATAAATTTGATGCAAAATACTATGACCTAAAAAATAACACGAAATAAAAATTGGCAATTTCCCAAAGGTTTGATCCCAGCAAGGCTTTACATTCAAAAATCGCTAGGCTTATGAGGCTACACAGTAACAAATAAATCTAAACAATTTGTAATTTTTTTAATGTGATAATCCACACTTTTGGGATTAATTACACAAATTAAATTTGAAAACAAAATTTATGAACGTTGCGGGACTCGAACGCGCGACTTCTCGCATTCCGTGCCAGCGGACTTCCACTGAGCCAATCTTTCGAGTGACGTATTATTAATAAGTCTCGTATCTTGTTCAACTTTCAGGTTGTGGCTTCATCTACAGGATCTACTTTACAGTTGATAACTTGCTCAACCCCAATATTTGCATATTAGTTAATTGACTTGAGATATCGCTCTTTTAAATCTAAACAATTTGTTATTTTTTTAAAGTGCTAACCTTACTTCTGGAATTAATAATAGCTAAATAGTGACCTGTCAAAAGTTTCAAATAAATATTCGATATTCACTTGATATTACACTATTTTATTTTAATTTAACTATGCCAAGGAATACGATGGTGCAACGCATTCTACAGTCTATGTTAAGGTCAGCGTTACTGCTAACGTTAAAATAGGCTTAAACTTTAACTATAATAGCTATATGATGCAACACAGCCTTAAGGAGTATCTCGGCCAGCGCTTCATGGAACGCCGGAGGGAACCGAACCAGGCATAGCGCTTTTCATTATGTGACAATTTCTTTAAGGCAACTCCCACCGCAAGACGCAGTAGAACTTCGAATAATTTCGAACCCACGTAAAAATGCTGGCAATGTTTGTTTATCAGTCGATCATAAATTTTATTATCAGATGGTAAATGAGATTCAACCTTGTACTTATGTCTCATAAATGAGAAGGGTTTGATGTTTTTTGGGGAAATATTTAAATTATTAATAAGTTGGAAATATAAGAAACGTGTTATAAGTATTGGTTTCTTATGTTGAGGTTTAATAATATCGGCCAACATTTATATAGCGTTCTTAAGTCACTTTTCCTTCAGGCATACTGAAAAGCTTTGGTAGCTAAAAATAAAAATTTAAAGTTAAAGTTTTTTCTTTCAAGAGTATCTACTTGTATCTACTTGTAATTATAATAACACGGTCACGAGTCAATGTTGATTAAGTTGAAGGTCCAAAGAAACGTCTGTATAAATAAAAAATATTAATTTTATGTAATAATTATCTTTAAAATTCAGTTATAACTTTCAATATCACGACTTAAAAGTCGAATATGTAGTCTTTCAAAAAGTATTTTGTTAAATAAATATGTTTTTATTTAATTGCTAATTACAAAAAATATATTGCTATGAGCGAGTGGTCACATATTTTTGTTCACTTGACTTTTATTTTTTGGGTGGAATTAAAATTAAAAAGTAGCCTTACAACATGAGTCGTTAAAAATCCTATCAAAATTGCCCAGCCGTTTCGAAGAAAAGCTCTCTGAAAATACATAAAATTGTTAAAAATATATAAACTACTAATTTAAAACATGCCTTTACAAACCGCACACCTTCCTTAAAGGCCGGCAACGCTCCTGTGATTCCTCTGGAGTTGCAAGAGAATGGCGTATTATTTTGTAATGACTATTTTACTAACAGAGTCGTGTTGTATATCAAGACAGCAATAATGACATAAGCCATTTATTTCTTCAATTATATTTTTATATAACTAATTCAAGATCAGTTTAAGTACTACCACGGAATTACCGTTCCGAAATAAATGGCGCTCTGAGAGATGATAAATGTATATGATAATTTATATTAATACAATTTGTTCTTTATTACTTTGTATGAAATATTTGGTATGTAAAACGCTTTGTAATGTAACATTCATATATTGGAAGCAGCACATTGTAAATTACAGCCATTGTAAAATACTCTATTGATTCAAAAGAGTGGCCGTTGTGTTTCTTGTATGTTCTTCTCACGAGCTCTACTTTTTCGAACATTCAGTGATTTAAAAAAAATATTTATAGTAACGATTCATAGCTTAAGCCTAATTGAATAAAGCTTATTTGATTTATTTGACTTTATAGTAATCAATCAGTTACTGTATTTATTATTAGGTAAGAAAAAATCATTTTTATATTGCACAGATAATCATAATCTATTTTGTGAGCCCACGTTTGATCGTTTATAAAATATGTAGTAAAGTTGCACATAGTATTTTCTTTGATTAACGCGAGTGTTACACATATAAATAAAACACTTTTAAAGGAATAAAACGCGTGTAATTATGACTTTTTTACATTATGTGTTTGCGTAAAAGTTACATTTTTATTTTAGTTAAGTTCATGACCTTTCCAGATCTCGTTTTCAGGGGGACTGCAGATGAAGTCTAATCTCTAATGACATCCAATGTTAACACCGTTACAATGTAGTAAAGTTTATTGTAATGAAATGAAATCCAGATCTTAAATATTACAATGTGTCCTCTATCCACACTAATTTAAATATTCATTAACACTATAAAAATTATTTTCTTGCAGCCAAAAAGTTTTGAATTAAACATTTTATTTCATAGTACTTTAAGTCCTCGGGCAATTTGTTATATAATTTTATACACATGCTATGGCTGTTTTCAAGGAAAAGTGTTGTTTTTTGACAATGTTTCAAAACCTGTCTTAACATCGTCTGGGATTATTAATATTAACACTCGCTGACCCGACAGATGTTGTTCTGTACATAATAAATAAAATACTGTTTTTTATGAATTTGCCAATAATAATTCATAACATCAAGAATTATTTCGTAACATATGCTCCTTGTTGTTATAGTAAAATTGTTTCACAGCAGAACTGTCAAACCGTACGTCAACAAATTCTCTTACAGAAAGTGTGTCCATACAAAACAGATATTGGAAATAAAAATAATTATGGGTCCCAAATCGAAATAAAAACTATCCTATCTCTCAAGTTGGACTAAACTGCACTCCATGAAGTAATCCCCATTAAAATCCATTCATTACTTTAGGAGTCCATCGCGGACAAACAACGTGACACGTAATTTGTATATATAATGATATTGATATGATAGTTTGGTAACAAAAATTTCAAATAATAACCCCATAAGCCATACATTGAGCTCATTAATTACGAGCGCAACCTCTTAATTTCTCACGAGGGAAATGTGCAAGTTTCAATGAAACGTCAAGTTAAATTGATGGGCTAGGCTTCTGACCGTTGGTTGAAAGCTAAAGGCGGGTTAGCGTTCGCGGCAGTCGCTCCTCCGTAGCCAGTGTGGCCACACGTTTCTGTTTTGTGGACACAACTCGCCATGTGGCTGACAGCCATGTGACTTGCCGCGTGCGCAATAACCTTTATAAAAATTAGTATTTATTGCTTTCTTTTGGGGTTATGCCTTGGGGAATACGTCCCTTGGGGATTAAGTAGTACTTAACTTAATTGTTTTAGAATTTTAAGTGAATTAATAATTGTTTATTTTAATTTGTAGTAAAGGATTAATGATTATGTTAATTACTCTTTGATGTATAAGATTAATTAGTTCAATACGGACTTATGGGACTAGAAGTGACAATGACGTGATGCGACGAAGCAACATGAAGTCGTCGATAATTATCGCTGTTTCCATCATGCTGGTGGTGCCTGGCCCTTCCAGTACAAACTCTGACAACTTAGGTCTGTGGCTTTAAGACTTTTCAAATGCACTTTTTTGTTTTCAAATACACTACTTATCTATTATTAATTTGTTTTTGATATGGCATATTTTCTGTAGTGTTGCTATTTTTTGTTTCATCTAAGAATGGTACTTTGTTACGCTTGGATTTCTATTTTTATTTCTACAGTTTGGGACAGTTACCATGGCAACGCTCAATCCTCAAAATAAACAATGATTGTTTGTGATTTTTTCTTTGTTGGATTGCCAAGCTTTCACGTAATGTCTGTATGTAAACAAGTCTTATATAATTAATACGTCTAGATAGATGTTCTTGCTGTTAGACAACCGATGTAAGCTAGCCAGGGTTATTACTTTAGTGTGAGTGACAAGCTACGTCTTACACTCGAGATTCGTAAGTCACTCTGTGTTAGTGTGCTAAAAATAGAGGTTAACTGTCAACCTCAATTTTTTTTGACGTTATCACAGCTGCCGCAATCTATCTAGATGTATGAATGATCTAAAATAAAAGGATAAGTTTATATGAATGCCTTCAGAGAAATAGTTGACTCTAAAAATAAAATAGGTTGATTTAATTGTTTTTGCTTTATATGGGTTTTACTTTGTTTGAAAATTAGTGCTATAAAATGAAATTGAATATTTTATTTGCGTAATTTTTCTGCTATAGAGTTCAGTTTAATATTAATTGAGGTCATGTATGAAATGCCTTTGTTTAATAAGCTGTTTTATGTATTCACGTGTCGGTCCATTTGTTATGAATTACCCTGAAGTTTTAAATAGCTTCGTATTTTTTTGCATTCTCTGAAGCCTTCTAGTCAAAACAGCGCCTCCCGTTATTTGCTTTTGTCGAGTCGTGTTGCTTTTGTTAAACATAACTCACGTGCTAGACTCAAAGCTATTTATTCACCCCTTTTCATTCGTTCTTGTATTCTCACGTGAATTAATTGGACAATAGTAATTAATGATAAATTTAATTGGTATGACTAAGTATCGAAATGGCTACTTACTTACTACGAAATGAAAACTTATTATATGTGTTTATTTTTTAATATCAAAGACTTGGTGGAGAGGTAATAACCAGGTGCCTATGGCCATTCACAATATAAAATGAGTCGTTAAAAGATCAAGGGGTGAATGAATGAATGAATGAAAATTTCTTATTACACTAATAGAAAAAATGTTTAAATTTTAACAGTTTTTACAGTTATGGTAGTAAAATCAGGCGACCTTATCGCTAATCAGCGATCTCTTCCAGGCAACCTATAGGAGGGTTTTCATAAGGCAATTAATTAAGTATTACTATATGATATATTTATACACACATAACACAAATATAGACATATAGACAAACACACAATTTATATTTATATAGTTAGATACGTAACGCATAAAAGAGGAGAAAAAAAATTGAGTATAGAACGTCGACAAAATCATAAGACTAACCTTAGATTAAGGATTGGTATTCGCTGCGCTCCAACTAGATACCGCACTACCTAAGAACAATAGCTTTTTTACTACGGCTACTATTAGATGCTTGTGTGCGTGGCATCTTGACACTCAACGACATCTTTCAAATTTTTCATTGAAATTAATAAAATATAAAATGCTTACTACGCAATACGGCATTTTAGTTTTAATTATTAGCAATGTTTAACACATGTGGCACGTCAATGTCACAGATTGTTCGAGACTGGCTCGAGTACGCCAACTTGGCGTAGTATTATTTGCCGCACTTTGCAGCTAGTCCTGCGGTATCTACTTGGCCCGCAGCGGAGAGCAATCCTTAATCTTAGAGACTAACTATATTTTATAATAGTTATATTTTACAATTTCACTAAGCAATTCGTTCCAATGAATAGTTTTTTTTTAATACAATAATCGTGAAAGCTTTTCTTATTTATATAGATAGGAACTTTCTACAGACTGATGATAGAATCAACCACTAATGAATTTGAAATAAAGGTTCTAATGTGATGAGGAACATATTAAATTTGATGAGCTTCAGACCAGCATAAGTATCACCCACCTAAACAATCTTTTTCTTTTAATACTGGAGAGATGCATTACCAGTCAAGGCTGAAGTCAGTGGGAGGCTCCTTTGCACAGGATACCGGCTAGATTACCACAATGGCACCTTTTTCTGTGGGGAAGCAGTAATGTGTAAGTATTATTTTGTGTCGGTCTGAAGGGCGAAGCTAGTGAAATTACTGTGCAAATAAGACTTGACATCTTATGTCTCAAGGTGACGAGAGCGCAATTGTAGTGCCACTCAGAATTTTTTGGTTTTAAATAATCCTGAGTGGCATTGGATTCTTATTAGCAGGGTGTATTAATTACCATTAGCTGAAAATCCTGCTCGTCTCGTCTCTTCATAAAAAAATGCTCTGGAGGTCGCTAAGTCGTATCAGTTTGGGAATTTGTTCGACATTTGTTTCCACAAAGACTCCCATTCCCAAACCCAGGGAGTGGCCAAAAACTTTTCTGCAAGATGCGCGATTGGAGAATTCCAGTTCTGAACGTAATAAGAATGGAGTGCCCTGTGGTGAGCCTTGGCTTCTGATACATACCTTAATACTTCTTCTTCTATTTAACTAGGATTGTAAACGTTACAACCAACGGTATAATATATATTTCTTTTGATCGGGCTAAGTTGCAAATGGGCATTAATTTTACTCGTATTTTTTTTGTGTATTCAAAATTTACATATTAAATTGAATAATTGTTCGGTTTAAGTTTTAGGGAAGTACTAATTCTATCAAATTCTTTAAAAAAGAATGTTGCTATCGCTGAAAATTCAGAGATTTTTGACTCCAAAGTTTATTTTGGATATTTGGAGCATTGGATATTTCAAATTATATATAAATATTCTATTCAGTTTAAATCTTTTTTTAAGTCCTTCTTTGTGCATTGTAATTTTTGCATTAGAATATTTTCATTGCTTTATGTTGCAATCGACTGTCTAATGGCCGTTCCCAATATACTATCTACAGATAGAGATAAATTACTATCTTCTACTGCCAGTAATTAGCTGTCAATAATCTGAAGCTGTCCCAACATACCCGATAAGTCATTCTTATCGCCTTATATTGCGATGCGTGAATTGCAATTTCCATACAAACTTCTATCGCTGGTAAGCTATACGTCGTACCATTGACAGACAGCGTGTACGGATAAGGTGAGTTACCGTCAATAAGTTTATTGGGACAGAAAATTCAACGATATTTACGATTTTTATCTCAAGTAAGAGATAGACTGAATATTGGGAACGACCGTAAGAAACCAAGTTTTGTCGATATTGAGGTATGACCGCGCCTTACTCAAAATTATTAACACCACTTGTGTTTTTCAAGTAAGTGATTTGGCGCGTTCGAGGAACAATTATAAAAGTATTTTTTTAAGATGCGCGCGCACATTGACAACCTAACGTTAGTTGGTCAACTAGACCATTCGAAACATACTTCAGATACTAAGCCTCTTGTAACTCATATATATACTGAACCACAACCAATGGACGGGAATTCAATAAATTTCTATATGTATAAGATATAAACTAAAAACAAACATATCTTTCTCACTGTTTAAAAATAATCGAAAAGATAAATCTTATACGATGTAATCACGGACTAGAAAGAAAAAGGACTCCGCGCCGTGATATTAGCAAGTGAAGCACCTATAAGCTAGTGTGTGTACGGTTACGGGGGATACCAGTTACACAATTTTTTCTCCCTTAAATAATCATTTATCCACAAATACTTTTATAGTATTGTTTTTACACCTTTTCACAACGCACGACGGCATTTTTAAAATATTTTATTGCGATGCAACCTGATCTGTCACAGACGATGGCAAATCTCAAAATGGCGGCCGGTCGGCTTGTATTAGTGAAAGTGTATGCGTGGGGCTATGTATTTACACGTTTACCGGCTTGTTTTGGTGCCTCACTGTTTTTTATTTATATTTTTAAAGCTATCAGATATCTTTAGACAAAGGCTCTTTTAGCTTCTTGTTCTCTAAGATTAATAGGATAGGTATTTGTTTACTTATTTTACCACAAAACTCATAACTCTCTTCTTTGTGGTTTATAAGTGTAGAATAATATTTTTTCCATGTTTCAGCTATTACCTTCAGATTCTAATAAGACTCGCATTTGTCCATTTAATTTATAATCTACAACAGTCATCGTAATTTGCATATCGACCACACTAATCGACAGTGTGTAGTGTTAAACGACTTAACGAATTGGGTCAGAATTAAAGTTAATTAATAGGTCAAATATGCTGAAAATTAATTCAAAGTATCACGCAAATACGTTTGAATTAATTAAAACTAAGAAATAAGAAAAATTACCATTTGAATGTAGGAATGTATTAATTTAAACCATATACTAGCGCATAGACAAACGAAGCGTGCAAGAGAGAAGAACAGCTGTAACGGACATACGGTAATATGGAAAAGAAGAAGATCTATTGTGATTGTGTTCGGTTTTGATTGACAAGTAAGTTAACAGGTATGCATGTAAATAGCTCCTTAGTATTAAGAATATTAAACAAGCTTTTAAGAAAAGATTTTTCGAACCTTTAAAAATTCATATGTCTACAAATATTAACTTTAGCACCTTGTTTATTAGTATTTTAATAAAAAATATTTTAAAAAATTGCTTGGTTGAAAAATCACAATTCCTTGCAATTGTGTAAACAATTTCGGTTAACATACTACTACCATATTGGCACGGAGTTGCCCCATGGCAACATGCATTTATATCATGAGTAGGGCACAACACACCTCGCTATAAAAAAACTCACTAACTCGACTTAACCGATTAGTAGGCATAACAAGTTCATGTTTGTTCCTCGTGTTAACATTATGATTGTCACAGTTTCTAGCAAATTCCTTAATGTGCTTATGAATATATAGAATATTATCCAGAATATATTGAGATGCAACAGTCAAAATGTTTATATCTTTCAATTTTTCTCTTAATGATTCTCAAGGACGTAGGTTATTAAAAGCGCAAATTTATTATTTATTTTATGTTTGCTTTCTCCAAATATAATATGGTAGATTCAGTAATTTAAATTTAATATTTATAAGGACGATTCAAAAACGCCCAATTAAAGCCTATTTGAATAAAGTTAATATGACTTTGACTTAGTCTATGATTAAAACTTAAGTACTGACTGTTATTACAAACGTGTTTATATTCTCTCTCAGTCCAATTTAAAAACATTTTCACGGACCGAAACGTTCTGACCTTATAATATTTACTTCTGTTAATTAAAAATTCAATGGATTCTCTCTGTGAGGAGCGCAGAGTTCTAGAAAGGTTAAATACGTGCTATGAAACTATATTCTACGTCATTAGGCTGTGTTTGCACTCAACGTTACGCTTGCGAGCTTGTTACTGTGTTCATAGTTATAAATAGACCGATTCTAAATTATAACTTTATCAAGAAAGTGTACGTTGGTAAGACTAAAATATTTTTTTTCCTCATATAAGGAAATTCATTATTTTGTATGAGAAAATGTGACGAGACTTGGCAAGTTCGTTACTAAAATATTGGATGGGCATTACAATACATTGCCCCGCAGTATTCTTGATTGAACCCAACATTCTGATATTCTGCATAATAGTAAGGCGGTAGTATAGGTAGGATAGAATAGCTAGTACTAATTGTGGGAACAAGAAGTCATTATAACGCGGGAGACAAACCATTGCAATCCAAAGAAAGGGAATTTAATTTAGGATGGGAAATCCAGTATGAAATTCACGTCTATTTTACAAGTGTTGGGATAGGTATAATCCCATCGCCGGAATAGGTTGGATGAGGGTAGCGCAGGACCGATCGTCATAGTGATCTTTGAGTGAGGCCTTTGTCCAGCAGTGAACGTATTCCAGGTATAATGATGACCATTTAGTCTGTATTTTTTTTAGAACAAATTGATGAGACGATCAAAAAGTGCAAGTTAAAAGGTTACTAATGAATGATTAATATTATTTTAAAATAACTTAAATAAAAAATGCTTTTTATAGAAAACCGTACTAAAATATAGAAAAACGATACATGAAAATGATATAAATTAACAAAAATCGTATCTTACAAATTGAAAAATGCAATAATTTTATCAAATTAATGTATTGTCATGGGTCCTCGATAAATCTACGAAGTTTGGACGAAATCTGGCCGTTTAAAGTGGGTAAAAATTGCGCCCAAATGAGTCGGCTACAAACAAACATACATACAGGTGAAGCTATAATGAAGCGTGTAGTAATTAGCTGAGGATCATTGATATCAAGTTGTAAAGCATCCCGATAGAGCAAAGTCTGAGTACAAAGGACTCTCAACTGGCGTAATCAAACATTATCAATGAAAAGGTAGTCGCTCGTCTATCGTAATAAACAATATTGTGTTAGGAATGATAATCTATCATAAGGTAATTATTATACCTGTTAGCTTATGCTAAATATTAAATTATTATTCGCGCCTGTTTGTGAAAGATACGATTAAACTATTGGAATGCAAACGGGGTGCATTATAGGAGATTGTTAAATTAAATTTCTAACCAATACTCGAAACAAACATAAACTTGCAATTCCATCTACTATTTACTCTCCGTAAAATTGCTAAATCTTTTAAAGTGGATTGTGTTATATTTTATAATAAACTGCCAAATTATATAAAAATATTACCTATTAAAGAAATTTAAAGTATCGTAAAAATAAATTAACATCTAAGGCCTATTATAATGTAAAAGATTATTTGAATGGTAAAGAAAGTTGGAATTAATGTTTCTAAATTTATTGTGAATGAATATTGTTTTACTCACTTGAATGCTATTATTACTTGTTTTGTTTTGTACTTCATTCTGACTTGCACTTAAAAACTTATTAAGTTTCACAGTTTATAAAGATTTTTTGAATTTGAATTTGAATTGAATTAACCAAAACTTCCCCCCCACCTCTCGGGTTCAAGTCCCGCATTCATTCATAAATTTTGGTTACAAATTTAATTTAATTAATCCCAAAAGTTAATGTCACTTTAAAAATAGCAAATTGATTGGAGATTGTTTTCAAATTGAATTGCCACATTTTCGTTTTTTTGTGACTTTTTTATTTAATAATAAAAACGTAATAAAGCTCAAACTGTACAATGAATATTAATTGCAGAGTGTATTACAAACAAAATTGAAGTCATTAAAGTGGTTTATATTATAATTTATGCATGTACGGGCTGAACCCAAAATAACTGTTTAATAGATTAAATTCTAATTATGTTTTTTAAGAATACTGACATTTACCACCTATATTATCACTTCTCCTAATAAAAAATTCCAGAATCTTGAATGTTAGCAGTGCTTGGGCATATTGGAATACCCGCCCTAAATTAAATTCCCTTTCTTTTGATTGTAATTTTTACCGTCCCGCGTTATAATATATACAAATACTTTTTATAAGTGTATTTGATAATCTTTATTCAGTTGCTTTTTTATGGAAGGGCTTTTATTTGCCGGTCTTTTAAGAAGGGCCATATAGGGTAACTTCAAAGTCTACATTACAAGAATATTTTACAAAATGAGGACCCATTTTAAAAATGCATACCTACACAAATCTATTTAATTTAATCTCGTAATTTCTGTGTTTGACGTGACACCAAAATGATGTACAGAAATTTATTTTTTTATTTTTAGTAATAATATTTTGTTGGCAGTCGGTATTTATTTTGTAAAAATATATTGTTTTTAATTATGTCTTACAGACAACGTTATATTTACTATAATTTATACATATAATAAAATTATAACATAATGAACATATTTCCGAATTTTGCCTTCGCACAACTCACCACATAAGGATATCAACCCCACCATCTGGACGTTCCTCCACAGTGCGGTTTTCAAGGAGCTTTCTTCCACGTACTACAGGGCTGTGGTATGAGCTACCCCGTGCGGTGTTTCCGGTACGATACGACATGGGTACCTTCAAAAAAAGCGCGTTCACCTTCCTTAAAGGCTGGCAACGCTCCTGTGATTCCTATGGTGTTGCAAGAGAATGTGGGTGATCACTTAACACCATGTACGCTCGTTTGTCGTCCTTTTCCATAAAAATAAAGGGGTCTTTGTAATAGTAACAGAAGCCCAAAATAATAACTTTTAGAATCTATGTTTAGTTTTCATCGATGTTTTGCTAGAGGTTTAGCTTTTGTAGAAATAATCTTATTCTTGCCATTTTACATCCACTTCTCAACTGTCTCTACAAAAAAAGATTCTTCATTTTAAATTTCACGCATACGCAATCGTGGACCAAAGCTTAAGGGGAGTATTAAATATTGTTATTGAAGATAATTGCGAGGATTTTTTACAGGACAATTTCTATCAAGGAAGATGCTTATAATAAATAGTAACCTGTACCAAAAAAGTTGTATATTCTCATGTTAAATCCCTAACGTCTCATCGATCTTCGTGTTTGACACATGTGTGCTGGAAAAATACTTTCCATCAATCGAAATATTATAGTTAGCTAGTTTTCGTTATCTTTTTTTCTCATGTATCAAAAACTTCTTTAGGCATGTTGTTTTTATGGAAATAAGAGACGAGACGAGCAGGACTTTCAGCTGCTGGTAATTGATACACCCTGCCAATTACAATGCAGTCCCAATCAGGATTATTGAAAAATCCAAAAATTCTTAGCGGCAATACAACTACACTCGCCATCTTGAGAAATAAGATGTTAAGTCTTAAATGCAGGCGTGAAATTGCTGACATGACTATCCTACACAGAATTGTACATGGGACTTTCAGCAATGACTTATTATAAGATGTTCATTTTATAACTCGCAAACAAGCCACTCGCAAACCTAAAATTTTTGCAATACCGCACTGTTACACCAATGTCGCACATAATAATCCACTTTATCGTATGTGCCAATTATATAACGAGTTAAGTAGTCATAAAAATTGTGAGATAGACATATTTAGTCAAAGTTTGTATAGTTTTAAAATAACAATTAAGAAACACCTTAACATAGCACCCAAGTATTAGTTGTACCTACATATTTTCAATGTGGATGTAAATAATATAACGCTGTGTACAATAGTTAGATTTACAATTTTATAGTGATAAGTACTTTATTTTTAATATTTTCTGTTTCATATGTTTTACTTTGTAATCGTTTTTGTACCTTAATTAAATAAATAAATAAGTCTTATTTGCTCAGTAATTTGACAAGCTATCGCGCCCTTGCGAACGAAACACAATAATACTTACATATTACTGCTTCATTCATTCATTCAAAAGGCGCCGTTGGCACCCATAATCTAGCCGGCATCCTGTGTAAAGGAACCTTCAATTGACTTAGAGATCTTTATAGTTATTATGTAATGGTAAAAATAAAAGTATATTTATTAATTATTGTTCGCACGCTGAAAAAAAAAATCAATAAGGTTCAATCAAATAAAATATTGTTTACAAATTAAATTTGTAACCAAAATTTATGAACGATGCGAGACTCGAACCCGCGTCCTCACTGAGTGAAACTGCATTGTAATAGGCAGCGTGTCCTCACTATACCATCATATACGTCTTGCTCTGCTTTTCACTTTTCTTGTAAAAAAATCAAAATGATTGTAAGTGAATTAATATCTTAAAATTTAATTTACTTAAATACATGGTGTTATACACATTTAGGATAAATAACACTCGAATTTCTACAAGTTTAAATTTAATAGTTTTATTGAAAAGTTGTAAACGCTGACACGAATTTGCTTTCTGTAACTATCATTCAAAAGTATTCCAACTTGTGAAATTTCAAAGTAAATACACGTATGAAGCACTTAAATTTGTACATTCATAAAATTACTGTACTGCACTTAAAACTTTTGCATTTTATTACGTCATTTCGAGTTTCTCGGGGTAGGTGCTCGAAAAGTTTTGACGTGTTCCTTGGCAGTTACTTCGGGTAAAGCATCATCCTTAAAACCACTCCCTTGAATGTATTATTTATTCCCTGTGATGATAATTGCATTTACTCTTCCACCGCCGTACCTCGCTATTTGGAATACATTTTATGTATTAGTTAAAGTTCATGCACGAGTAATATTGATCTTTTTCGTAGAGTTGGTAATATATAAAAAGGCATAAAAGGCATTTATTTTCTCAAAATTGAATCCTTTTGAACTCTTTTTGATTATTCAAATGATTTTACAAGACTCAAGTCTCGTGCCAGATTTTGGCGAGACAACACGTCCTGAGGATGCCTCGTGTAGAGGCGAAACACGTGTCGAATTGTTTAAAAACAAATATTGGCGGAATTAACACTAAGGAAAACTTAAATCATTTGTATAATTATGTATTTCCGCAAAGTAACGCCTACTTCAATAAACTCTTTTTGATGTCATTTCTAATATACTAAACACTACTACCGCGTTGAAAACAAATGGCGGTCAAAGAGAGAAGAAGCGGTGCAATAAACTCTCCCAGCATGTTTTTGCGCCCTTTTTAATGAAATTAACAATATTGTATTGTCATTGCTATTGCTATAAAATAATCATATTCATAATCTAGTCCCAGGCTGTCAGATCATTTAGATATTCAGCTGTGGAGTAGTAGCACTAACGATTTTATATTTATGTATATTTTTATAATGTTGTTGAAATATGTTTAATTATTTTGAGGGTATGTGGATGGATATATCTGCTATATGAATACACTCACTAACTATACCAGTGGGAGGTTTCTGTACACAGGATGCCGGCTAGATTATAGGTATCACAACGGTGCCTATTTCTTCCATGAAGCAGTAATGTGTAAACATTTTTTTTATGGAATAGGAGGACAATCGAGCGTACGGGTCACCTAGTGTTAAGTGATCACCGCCGCCCATATACTCTTGCAACACCAGAGGAATCACAAGAGCGTTGCCGGCCTTTAAGGAAGGTGTACGCGCTTTTTTTGAAGATACCCATGTCGTATCGTCCGGGAAACACCGCACAAGGAATCTCATTCCACAGCTTTGTAGTACGAGGAAGATAGCTCCTTGAAAACCGCACTGTGGAGGACCGCCACACATCCAGATGGTGGGGATGATATTCTAACTTGTGGCGTGTCGTGCGAAGGTGGATTGTGTAAACATTACTGTGTTTCGGTCTGAAGGGCGCCGTAGCTAGTGAAATTACTGAGCAAATGAGACTTAACATCAATGTCTCTAATTTCATTCGCGTTACATTAACTGTTGATCCCTCTCCACACCCAGCAGGGTTCGTATTGATGAACTTTCTAATTTAATTAATTGGTATAATTTAAGTCAGGATTATTGAAAAGTGTTATTTGTAATAATTTGGTTACTATTCAATACAAAAAAACTAACTGCATATTTACGATCTCAAATCAATGTAAATCAGATTTATTCAATCAGGTTAAATCACTTTTAACTCGGTGAAGGTTGAAATTTAATGAGAAGAAGTGGCAAAATCTCATTGCCACTCTTTCAAATCAATATTTACACCTTCATAATTTTTTTTTTTAATATTTTAATTACGATCTTTATGAAGACATTCAACAAAAATACTCAATCTTCATGACATCCAAGAGTAAGTAAAAACGACAAGAGTTTTTTATGATAATAAGGGATGAAACAAGGAGGACATTCAGCTGATGGTAATTGATACGCCCTGCCCATTACTATGCAGTGCCGCTCAGGATTCTTGGAAAACCCAAAAATTAGAGACATTAGATGTTAAGCCTCATTTGTAATTTCACTAGCTACGGCGACCATCAAACCGAAACTCAGCATGCTTACACATAACTACTTCATGGCAAAAAAAGGCGCCGTTGTGGTACCCATAATCTAGCCGGCATCCGGTGCAAAGGAGCCTCCCACTGGTAATTTTTGCTATATGGAGCTATTTTTGCTCCTATCATACTCACTAATGCTAATTAGATAGTAATATATCGCGTGGTTCTTGGCCATTTTTAGGCATGCGTCCCCGTTATAATAACTTATAAACTTTTGTAAAACAATATCTGTGTAATAGGGGAATTTCATGTGTAAAAATGAGGCACGCCAGCCCACCCATATATTAATTAAAATACTGACAGGCCACCGTTGCTGTGTAGAGTTTGAACAAAGAGCTGTTATGCGTGTTTTATGTAGTTATTAAAAGTTTGCTCCGTTTTTTTGTATACACGTGAGATTTCATAATTTTAATAGGTTTTATAATTCTTAAATATTTCAGTTTAAGGCGTGACAATAGATAGGCAATTTATTGCATACCATACAGACTTAAAAATAAACATTTATAAAAAGATCTTAAGCTAATTACAGTAAAAGTTACGCGTTACGTATGGGCGGTCTCTTTACAACCCAAATAGATACAGTATAAAATAAGTTCTTCAAACCGGTATGAAGATATTACTGTTATGTAAATACAAACATTATTTTATTTTAATTTAAGTTTGATATGATTTATAATGATAACAATACATGAAAAATATAATATAATGACACGGGAGTGGGTCAGGGATTGGAAATAATACTCCGCTTATAGGAACGAGTCTTTATTTGCGTTCACTTTTTCTGAACTTGCACTTCGCCGGTCTGCCGCTGTTCCTCTTGTGGGAGGCGGTACCTTCAACGCGTCACACCGCACCGAACACTAAGTCTCTTCTATCTTCTTCCACTTGGAACACTTCCACTTTTCACTACTTCTTCTTTTCTTCTTCTTCTTCTTTACACTTTCGAGTCAGAACTAGAACTGCCGTAGGCCACGCTTAGTACGGCTTATATACCCCCGGATCCGTTCTTTTTTCAAAATGATTCTCCCATTCCATCTTTAAATTTAAATTGTACTAGAAAATTCTTTTAACTATTTTTATCCTGCTTACACATTTTCCATCCCTTTTTTCCTGTTCGATTTGATCCTGAACTAACCAGAAATTTCCTTTAACTTCACAAAACCCAAAAAAATCCATACACTGGTAGGTGTATCGAACCCGGGTCTACAGCGTCTAAAGTAAACACTTTTCCGCTGAGCTACGAGTAATGCTGACGGAGCTGTTGAAATTAACAATGTCTTGAAGATTGACAACTCTCGTCATATACTTCGAAGGGTTGCTACGCAACACTGCCCCCTCCCAAGACATGATCGTCCCGATCATCGTTGCGTCCGTAGTACTTAGCCACCCGATTGACATGTACGATTTTCGGGGGACTTCGAGGGGTACGCTGGATCCTGAGAGTCACATCATTTATCCTTGTGATTACTTTGTATTGTCCCTCCCAACTTGGTTGGAGCTTCGGAGACTTCCCCTTTCGCCTTACAGGATTGTGTAACCAAATCAGGGTTCCCTCTTCAAAACCAGGAATATTAGCTCTTCGATCGTAGCGGGTCTTCATCCGTTCACTTGCCTTAAGCCCAGTTGTTCTAATTTCCTCGTAGATGTCATACTAACATGGTTATTATAAGTATCTATAAAAGAAAACATAACTAAGTAAGTGTTTGTATATGATAAAATGAACTAAGTTAATCAAATAAATGAGTCAACTAAATAGACGGTAATTATTAGGATAGGCTTTATCATTTATCATCAAGTGAACGTTTTGCTCGTGACGTCACTTAAGACGTAAGACCGTAACATTAATTTACTTAAAATGCCTTACAGCGGTGAATAATTTATAAATATAAGTTCTTCACAAAAGCACTCATATCAATCAGTAATGAGGACGCAATTTTGTTTTTTGGTTTTGGAGGGCGCTAAGGTATCGTAGCTAGTTAAATTTAACATTTTTGGTCTTAAAGAGATGAGCTCAAATCCAATCCTCAGAATTTCGACTGCTCAATAATCCTGAGCGCCATTGTAATGGACAGGGCTTATTAGTAACTATCAGGTGAACACCTTGCTCGTCTTTTCAATCTATCACTTTAAAAACCAGGAATAATCATTTCAGTTTGT
>CATIXQ010000036.1:1961070-2050417 GCA_949711755.1 Leptidea juvernica
TGTTCCAAGTTCATTCCAATAGACATGCATGCTCTCATTTCTTGACCTGATCTGAGGAAGCTGTAGTTAATCATTGTTCGAATTTAATTCCAATAGACATGTATGTTCTCATTTCTTGACCAGATCTGGGGAAGCTGTAGTTAATCATTGTTTCAAGTTCATTCAAATAGACATGCATGCTCTCATTTCTTGACCTGATCTGAGGAAGCTGTAGTTAATCTTTGTTCGAATTAAATTCCAATAGACATGTATGTTCTCATTTCTTGACCAAATCTGGGGAAGCTGTAGTTAATAATTGTTCGAATTTAATTCCAATGCTCTCATTTCTTGACCAGATCTGAGGAAGTTGTAGTTAATAAGACTATGAAGTGATCAACAAACAACTATAATCACTTTTTTTATGAGTAAGCTTCGCTTTAGGGTGGTGTTGCGGAAATAGTTTTGTAGTGTGTGTGATACCTTTATACACATATGCACACACTCATCTCTCCATTTATTATATAAGCACTTCCATAGTACAATAAAGGAGCTCTCAATTGCAATTAAAGTTATCATTGAATACCCGAAGCTCCAACATCGCAAGCCATTGCGACCCCCTTTACATGACAAGTCACAAATAATCTCAGAGTCCCTTCATTTCTGAGCTGGTTCAACATGATAGCTTTATATATGGAATTCGTATTCATGACTTACTTTAATTTCCATCCCTATCCTTTACTTTTAAATCCAAATAAAAGACAATTGAGAGTTATTCAATTCATTGTTGGACATTTTTTTAATTTTTTCTTTTTCATCCAAACTACACCAAAATGGTAATTTAATACTTAAACCTTTGTTAACATAACTAAGTTTAATAGATCGGTGACCTCATCCGAAAAATGTTAAACTGACTTCGTAATATGCTGGTGAAACCGAAAAGACAAAAAGACTGTTATGGAGATCCATTCTTTAAAAGTACACGAAATAAGTGGTTTTCTTAAACATGTTTGATATTGATAAATAAGAGTTACTAATATGTCTTTAGGTAATGAAATGACATAACTCTTAGCATTAATCATTATTTTTTATGGCCTGTAAGCCAATCAGTGTGTTTTGATAGCAAAGAGTTGTAAATAAAATTCATACAGGAATTTTATATTTACTAAGATGTTAACGAGAAAGCTTTCCCTTTTTTAATATAATAATATATTGTACCATGAGATAATCGTATATTATTTTACTTAAAAAACCTGAAGCCAACTAAAATTTCATAGAATTTTTATGAAACAAATATTATGTCAAATAAAATTAAGTATATCACTCATTTATAACAATCTCAAAAAGATATTATTATACAAATTTTAACTATGATTTACTCTAAGAGTTAAATTTTTTTAAGTTTTCTGGCTTTACCGACCACATTTTACATGTTTATACTGAAAATTTCCATGTTATATTTAACTGGAAGAAAGGATGTTCCAATGTTTGGTTTAACTTCGGAGAAACTTCCTTTAGAACCGCTTACCGCACTCTGGATGACACACACAGATCATGAAGATAAACTGGAGTACGAAACTGGAAGCCTGAGACAGGAATAGGAGGGATTGAAATGCTTTGGAATACGTTATAAACTTTTGATTTTATTATTTAGTTATAATAACATTACTTATGTACCCCGACGTATTGTCAAATTTTCAGCATAACGTGTTTACAGGAGAATCTCTTTTTGGAGTCTTCAAAAATATACAAGAGGTGGTGCTAGAAGCACTCAATTTGGCCCTGAACCCTTCTGTGATGTCCCAAGGAGTCTTGTAAAATCAACCCTTGATACATCATGTTCACAAGAGTGTAATAAACCATTCCAAAAAATCTTAGCCAAGCCTTCAACAATAAGGCTGCGCACTGATTATTTTCTGAGCGGTACTGCAAATGCATTTGACACTTTTAGACATAAGAAGTTAAGTTTAATTCGCCCAGTAATTTGACAATGTAGCGCCTTTCAAACCGCTTGACGGCAGACCAAGGCGCCGCTGTGGTACCTAGATGTTAAAAGAACTACAATTCTGCACATAAAAGCGTACAAATTGTCTATGTTAACCGACTTCAAAAAAGGAGGAGGTTCTCAATTCGTCGGTATGTTTTTTTATTTGTTTTTTATAATAAAAGATTTGATGTCATGATATCTGTAATAACAAGTCCACATTATTCCTTTATTTTTATTAATGCAAGAAAAATCCATTGGCAACCATATTAAAATGCAACTATTTAACTTCTATAACCTAATTTAAGTTCTGTGGATTTTGTGATGTTTTAAATAAATAAATAAATTTGCTTAATACATATGAATGTTATTTGCGCCTATAATTAAAGTGGCATTCAACTTGTATTTTTGTCTATAATTTTTTGTATGTATTAGTGTATACTTTGTTGGTGTATTATATAAATAAATACAAATATAAATATATTTCGTAATGCAGTTACATAATACATTCGTATATTTATATAGATATTAATGTTAAAACAAGAAATGATTTCAGTATAAAATCAAATTTAAAAAGAAGCTAACTTATGTTAAATAAAAACCACTACTAGAGTACCCGGTTGTAATGGTTTAAAATTTAAAAAGTATTGAAAGTACTCTAAATACAAAGTAGAGTACACATCTCCGCCATATTTAAATATTTAATGTCACTGAATTTTGAACAGTATTCCCTGTTGCAAACGGTGGTCGAGGCGTGTCAAAAGAAGCCGGCATGTAAGTTCACTACAAAGTCGAAGCCGGGAATCGTCGACCCGTGTCCCCACGCCAGAAAGTTCGTTGAAGTTGCCTACAAATGCAGACCGTGTAAGTATTTTAAGCTAAGATTTTTTTCGAATTTAATTTATTACAGGTTCTACAGTACAACTAAGACGATATATGGCTTAGATGATTAAAACTGTGAAACAATTTTTCTTATTTCTATTTTTAATAATTACGGTGCGTGTTCCATGTTCTGGGCCCGTACTGAATGTTAAATGTTTTTAAAGTAATTGTGTAAAATAAATGGGTTGATAAATTTGAATGAAAAGAAATCTGTTTATTTAAACTGAGTATTTACATAAAATAAATATTTTAATTATGTAACTATACAAATACTGGTAAAAAAAAATGCATTTTGTATTTTTTTAATATAATTATTATGGCCATATTTTTATTCATGGACTCTGTTTTACACTTTAAGACTATATTATATTCCGTTTTACAAACGCATAAAATGTAAAATTATAGCACGTAGGTCGTAGTTATTCTCAAAGGTAACTCTTACTTTTATTTTCGTGAAACGCTACGAAGAGTTTGCCTTTTCTCTAAAAAACTGTCATCTAATATATAAAATTCTCGCGTCATGGTGTTAAACTTTGAACTCCTCCGAAACGGCTTGACCGATTCTCATGAAATTTTGAGTGCATATTGGGTAGGTCTGAAAATCGGAAAACATCTATTTTTCATCCCCCTAAATGTTAAGGGTGATCCACACGATTTTTTTTAATTTTTTTTATTTTTTTTTAAATTTGTTTGATTCTGAGTCAACATCAAAAAATACATGCAACTTCAAATTTTCACCCATCTACGATCAACAGTTACTTTTGTATCGTGCTTTTAATATCGAAAATACAACGTTTGCTATTATCATCGAATAATCTGCTCACATCATTCCAATATAGCTCTGGAAAAGAACTCAAAAACATAAAGTTTTCGTCGCGAACCGAATATGCGGTTTTGGAATTGAGTCTAACTACTACCTGAACTACGCTTGGCTCTTATTAACTTTCATTAAGGATAAGGATCTGTTTCATGTAAAATCGGATGTTTTGATGAAAAACATAAACCAGCAGTTAAATGTATTATAAAACTAGCTGGCAAACGTTGTTTTGCTATATAAATTATTTTTAGAGTAAGACCGGTTCTTGGACATTGCAATATTACTTTATTATTCTAAAATAAAAGGTTTTTTCTAAAATAAACGTAGCCTAAGTTACTCCCGTCCCGTCCCGTCAAAATCGGTCCAGCCATTTCAGAGATTAGCCGGACCAAACAAACAGACAGACAGACAAAAATTGTAAAAAAAAATATTTTGGTGTATGTACCTATGTACCGTATATATACATATATTAAAAACGGTTACTTCAATATCACAAACAGACACTCTAATTTTATTTGTATGTATAGATAAAATAATATGTTAAAGAGCTACATGATAGCAAATATAAACTAAAAATTATGCATATTCTGTACACGTAAACAATAAACAAACCCGTTCACCAGTAAAAACAATTTTCTGCTCACATTTGGCATGAAACATGAACCAACAGTTAAATGTATTAATTAATAAATAGGATAATAATATGTAAAATACCTTCATGATAGCAAATAATAACTGTAATGTTATGCATATTCTGTACACGTAAACAAACCCATTTATAAATAAAAATATTTTTTTGCTCACTTTTGGTAGCTATTCGATACGACAAAGCTTTCCAAAAGTTCTTTTCATAACAAAATATAGATAAGAAGTTATTGTTACGTTACCTGGGAATTCAATTCGTACGCAACTAGTTGCGTTGAGTGGCTTCGAGTCAGTCCCATTTCTTGCTAGCTCTGGTGTGCCTCAAGGCTCAAATCTAGGTCCTTTGCTTTTTTTGGCATTTATAAATGACTTATTATCCAAAATTCGATGTGAGTGTCTGGCGTACGCCGATGATATAAAAATATTTCGTAAAATAAATGGTCCAGAAGACTGCTCATTGCTGCAAAGGGACATCGAGACTATTTGGCAGTGGTGTAAAAGTAACCGCATGATGCTGAATATAAAAAAGTGTCAACTGATTACATTTACTCGCAAGAAAAATCAATTTGTTCATGATTATGTTATCGACGGTAATGTTCTAGATCGTGTGAATGTGATAAGGGACTTGGGCGTCATCTTTGACTCGGATTTATCCTTCAAAAGCCATTACGATGATATTTGTTCAAAGGCAAATAGGATGTTAAGCTTTGTTATTAGAATCGCCAGACCATTTAAACAGGAAAACTCCTGGATATTATTATACAAAGGTTTAGTGAGAAGTATCCTGGAGTATTGCTCTGTGATTTGGTCTCCAATTTATAATGTTCACCGTGATAGAATAGAGTCAATTCAGCGGCGGTTTGTAAGAGTTCTCTGTAGCAGGTTGGGTGTTAGACGTAAAATTCCCGAATACTCTGAGCGCTTACGTAAATTTAACTTGCATAGTCTTGATAAACGGAGATGGGTATCTGATATGTGCGTCTTACATAACATTGCGAATGGTTTTATGGATAGTCATCTATTAAGTTTGATAAACTTTAAAGTTCCAACACGATCTGTGCGTATTCCATGTTTATTTTCGATCAATTCCTCAAATAATAATGTATCGCATAACAACCCGATTATGAGAATTTGTAGAGAATTTAACGAAGTGTGTGCTGATTTTGATATATTCTTTACAAATGTAGACATTTTTAAAAATACTCTTTATAAAACTTTCTAGTTTACGTAAAATAATTTAATGTTTAACTAAATTTCGTTATTGTGTAATTACTATTGTGTCCACTTATTAATTTTTTATTTTTTTTACTGTATTTGGTGAATGATGTGTACAATTTTAATTGGATCTCAGGATCATAAAAATATGCTGTACTTGTTATTAGATGATAGTTTTATCCTGTTATCTGTTATTGTACCTACTTCTAAATAAATAAGTAAACTGTGTCTTAACTAATTTTAAGTGAAAGTTTTTTTATATGTAAGAGGGCAAGAGGCTAACGTGATAGGTAGTAGTGAGGCAACCGCCTATAGACATCCGCAAAACCTGGAGGCAAGAGATGCATTGCCGGCCTTTAAGGGAGTATGCTCTTTTCTTGAAGGTCCCTGAGGCGTATCGGTTCGGGTAAACCTAAGTGTTGAGTATTTTATTTTACTCAACTTATTAATATGACAATTATAAAGAATTATAAACTTTTTTCCAGTTTTTCTGCCCCTTAGCATAATGAGTATTCTTTATTATATTTCGGTTTGAAGGGCTCCTTAGCTAGTCAAATTACTGAGCTAATGAGACTAAACGTCTTATGTCTTATTCATCTTATGTCTTCTGTAGATTGAATTCAATCGAAAATCCCAAACGGAATTGCATTGTCATCATCAAATTCAAATTCAAATATTTTTGTTCAAAATAGGATGTGAAATCACTTATTGAAAGTCAAAAAAACTACCATCAAGGGTATCACTTACCAAATGTCTCTTTTCGTCACTTCTTACAAAAACAATTAATAAACATTTTAAAATCTCTTTGTTTTTGATAGAGCCGACAGATCTTATGTGAATCACATTGTGAATGTTAACGAAAGTAAGAGAAACTTTTCAACGAACTCAAATATCAAGGAATATCGGGGAAAAACTTGCGGGCCATTCGGCTTAACAACATGCAAGGCATACGAAATCTTTATTAATGGCAAACTCTTGTTGAAGAGGCAAGGATGTATGTCAGATCCTTAATTCAACAGAGTATTGTGATTTTTCAACCGAGAGAATTCGAGAAACGTCGTAAAATTCTCAAAATTAAAGTTAATTTTTTACTCATACATTAACTAAATAATTCTGCTTACAAATTCTTAATAAAACTTACTGCGCCTGTGCTTTCGTACGTATGCGTATGCAATACATAAATAAAAATACTTTAAATGAAAATGTATACTAATCAATGACCGGAGATCGTTTTTTCTTCGTTTATACTGCGAAAACTGCAAGAAATTTATCGGAATAATACTTATACGATAATGCAGCATATTTCGGAGAAGGTTTGAGTATATTATGATATCATGGTGATTACTTAATAATAATAATGCTGACACACTCTTAAACAAATAATTTTGCCCTAAACTAGGCATAACTTGCACTATGGTTACAAGACAACGATATATTACAATACAATATACTTATTAAGCATATCTAAATACTTATAAACATCTATGACTCGGAAACAAACATTCATATTCATCATATAAATGATTGCAGCTACCCGGCGAGATACGAACCCGTCCCAGGTTTTGGATATAATATAAACAATAAACCACAGAGCTGATAGGAAAATATTTTATTATAAAAATATAGAGGGTTATAGATTCGAGTATGGGCAAAAATATTCATGGGTAATAAATATGTGGTAACAGATACAACTGCATACACATTTTAGTTTAGGGATTTTTTTAATAAAAAATTGAGTGCAAAGTACACCCATCACTTGAGGCTTGTTTATTACACGGGCATCCTCATACTTTAAATTTGGAACGTAACGTCTTTTTCTACCATCAAAGCAGTAGTGTGTAAGATGTGTGTGGTCTCGCAAGGAATTAACACTTAGATTTATATTACCTACATAGATTTCTGTCGGTATTACCGTAGCTATTGTTTTCAAGATCTTTAAGAAGGAAAAACAAGTAGGTAATCTGAAAAAATTATCAACTTCTATTCTAATGTGCCTCCATAAAATAATTTCATGAATACCTAATTAATAACCTAATGACAATTTAATAACATCACAATCTGAGAGGGGACAGAGGCATTTGTGTTATAATACCATGGAGTAGAGTAGTAATTAATTTATAATTATTGTTAATATTGAGTAAACTTTGTGAAAAGTTTATTAATTTTGTTGTTCCGATCTTCATCTGGTTTTTTCTTCCCATTAAACGAGCTTTCCCGTTCAATACAAAACAAAATAATAACTTAACACATTTAAAATTGGTGTTTAAATTCAACAAAAAATCTAAATATACAAGGATCAACCCTACACAATTTTCTATTTAAGCGAGTAAGCCTTTAGTCGTCACAGTCGTTATAGGAAAGTTATTAGATCCTTTATTTTAGTTCACATGAAACCCACCGAAGCCTTTGGGCTATTGTGTTTCGTGTTTATCCTTTTACGCGACGCGGACTCTCTAATACGAAAACAAAACCCCTTTTTCAGATTTAAAGTATAAAACATAATGTTGTTTTAAAAAATAAAATGGCTAAAGTTAATCCGTTCTTACGTCATTGTAACCTATATGTAGGGTAATATATTTTTATAAAGCAGAAGAGTTTTTAAAAGTACGAAAGAAATTATTAGCAGGAATTTTACCCTATAAACGTTGTCGACTGCTTCCTTAGATTTTTACACTAGATATTTTTTTTTTTTTTCAAATGAAATCAATATCATCATCACCACTCTGTTTTTCTTTTTTTTATTTATTACGTTTGTGTTGGTATTTGATATATTACTTACGGCCGTTCCCAATATGCAGTCTATCTCTTACTTGAGATAAAAATCGTAACTATCGTTGACTTTTCTGTCCCATTATACTTATCGACAGTAACTCACCTTATCCGTACACGCCGTCTGTCAATGGGACGACGTATAGCTTACCAGCGACAGAAGTTTGCATGGAAATTTCAATTCACACGTCCCAATACAAGGCGATAAGAATCATCGGGTATATTGGACAGCTTCAGATTATTGACTGCTAATTTCTGACAGTAGAAGCTAGTAATTTATCTCTATCTGTAGATATATTGGGACTGGCCGTTAATCAGTACTTAAAATTTTTTAACCGACTTCAATAAAGGAGGAGGTTCTCAATTCGTCGGTATGTTTTTCGTTTTTTTTTATGTTTGTTATTTTGATAATTCTATTTTTGAAAGCTGGTGCTTTCCGTGTTCCATTTAACAATAATCGTAACTAGAATTAAATGAATTAACTAGATTGTATAAAAATACGCAATTTTTTTTAGTGCATATTAATAAGTATATTGTTTTGAAATAGTGTTTTTGAAGTCGGTTGTTTTTTTTGTTAATTTTTTTTATTTATCATAAAGATCGTAAACAGTAGTCTATAATACGCTAATAAGCTGTGATTATGATGGCAACGCTCCTGTGATTCCTCTGGTGTTGCAAGAGATTGTGGGCGGCGGTGATCATTTAACAACAGGTGACCCGTACGCTCGATTGTCCTCCTATTCCATAAAAAAAAATAAGCGGATTTTTTTTAAAATGATATAAGGCTCCATCTCTCATCTTACCTCGGAAATTGGCTTTCTGTGAAATTATGATGCTCCCACATTTCTGTTATAAAATGTTCACAAACATTTGATCACAATGTTAAGAAATGTTTTCATGTTACGTAATGCCAGTAAACAAACATATCTTAAAAAAATTGTTGTCAAGTATAAGACCGCTTTCGCACACCGTCCGATCTGGAGTAGTCGTAGAACTATTTCTATGATAGTTAACGGACTACATCCGGCTTCCGTTATCTGATTTGTTTCCGTCAACCTTAGAAATACTCCTAGGATTACTTTGGACCGTATTTCCACGGATACGGATCGGACTCTGATGCGAAAGCACTCTTAGTGTTTGAAAATGGTGGTAAACATCTTATAACAGTAGTGTAGGAGTGCCATTAGAAAAAAAACACTTCTAAATTGATTTATGCGATTGCACTTCCATACTGTGTCTGTAAGTGAATTATATATATAATATGAAACAAAGACTTTAGTCGTTAGCAAGGTAAAAACGACTCTCCATTTATTAGTACCAGATTACACAAATAGATGAAGCCACAACCTGAGAGTTAAACAAACCAAACAGAATCTTATAACGAGGCGGTACTCGAACGGTTAGCTCAGTTGGTTAGAGCACCGGCACGGAACGCCGCAGGTCGTGGGTCCGAATCCCGCATCGTTCATAAAATTTTGTTTTTCAAATTTTATTTGTGTATTAATCCTAGAAGTGAGGGTTATCACTTTAAAAAACATAACATATTGTTTAGTACCAGATTACCAGAATCTGGCCACGCATCACGCCAATACAAATAAACGAAGAATGTCTATCTCCAAATGGCCCAACGGAAGACCAGCGATGGTTTTCACACCAGCAAACATACCGAGTTGGGACCATTTTTTTAACGTATGGGTAGTATTAATCTTCCAGATTTTGTTTGTTTATTGTTTGTCGCCTTTATAAATTTTATTTTAGGTTATTCGAAAATTAATGTGTACTATCGTTTCAAATAAACATTTTTCATTTCATTTCATTTCATTGTGAAAAATTTTCAATATATCTATCTAATATATAAAATTCTCGTGTCATGGTGTTAAACTTTGAACTCCTCCGAAACGGCTTGAGCGTTTCTCATGAAATATTGAGTGCCCAATATAGGACTGAGAATCGGACAACATTTATTTTTCATCCCCCTAAATGTTAAGGCTGGTCCACACGATTTTTTTTTAATCTGTTTGACATTTTTTTTTAAATTTGTTAGAATATGAGTCATCATTAAAAAATACATACAACTTCAACTTTTACTTTTGTATCGCGATTTTAATATCGGCAATACAACGTTTGCTGGGTCAGCTAGTATTTTATAAAAAAACAACAAGTAAGATAAAAAGGATATACCGATAAATAATAATTCTTTTGATAAGTATTTATATACACCACATTGTTAATTCACATCCGCCGTTTCATTTTATAATAAAACACTACTTATTCTTTCAACATCTTATGCATACACTTAAAGGAACAGTAACACCAAAATATATAATATTCTGTACAATTTAATTTTGAAGATGTCTTAATCACATACAACCCTAATTGTATTCCATTTGAGGTAACCAAAGTCAGGTCAAAGTCAAATAAACTTTATTCAAATACTTAAACTTAACTTAAAAACTTTAACAGAGGCTTACTAAGCGCTTTTGAATCGTCATTATAATAATAATATTGACACACTTTTTACACAAATTATCTTGCCCCAAGTTAAGCATATATATAATATATAATCTTCAGTCCGACCATAGTGGGCAACTTATAAAAGTAAATACAAGAAGTGACAAAGTCAGACCAAAATAGGTGGCGATTATACCAGTTACGGGTAGCCGTCTTGAGAGGTTTAGAAATAATTTGGTAAATACGATACCATTTTTACTGCTAATTTTCACTATAACTTAGTCTTCAATTCCTTCTGTGAGGAATTTGACAGGATTTTTACTCCAGTAACGGTGACAGTAAACAACAAACATTGTTTTAATGATTGGGCAACAATGAGTATCCACAAAAGTCGTAAACGCTTATATGACCTTTATTATGAGAAACATTACAATAATAATGAAGAATTTAAAATATATGTAAAAAAATACTCCAAGCTCTTTAAAGTAGTTTGTCATGAAGTGAAAACACGTTTCATTGCAGATAAAATTAAAAACAGTAATAATAAAGTAAAAGCGACTTGGAGTGTAATTAACAATGAAACTGGTAGATCGAATTGCCGTAACACCTCTATCTGTTTAAATATTAATAATCGCGTTCTAAATTCGGAAATAGAAATTGTAAATGAATTTGATAAATACTTCTCCGAAATCCCGATTGTCACGACCAAAGACCTTAACTCTTCGCCAAAAGCAGCGTATGATATGCTTAAATTACACGTACCAGTATCTTCCGCTGATTTGAAATTTAAGTATATTACAGGTAGCGATATAATAAAAATCTTCAAATTAATTAACCTAAAAAATACAAAAGACCTAAGGGGCCATTCGACTAATATTGTCAAATACATACTTGACATTAAAGCACCTGAATTAGCAATAATATTTAATGAATGCATAGATGAGGGTGTGTTTCCTGATCTCATGAAATACAGCAAAGTTATACCTTCTGTTTATATCGGGCAGTTCTTTTGACCCTGCTAATTTCAGACCTATTTCAGTGCTGCCTGTTTTTAGTAAAATTTTTGAAAAACTTTTGCTTCAACAGCTACAAATGCATTTTTGTAAATTAATGAACAAAAATCAGTTTGGTTTCACTAGGGGCTTATCAACAATTAATGCGGGTACTAGACTCATTGAGCACATTTTTGACGCCTGGGAAGAGTCACAGGATGCATTGGGCATTTTTTGTGATTTGTCCAAAGCATTTGACTGCGTCCACCATGAAACTTTACTCCTAAAACTAAAACATTATGGAGTGAAAAATAGAGCCCTAAATCTGTTAAAATCATATTTAAGCGAAAGAGTTCAGATAGTCGATGTAAATGGCAAACGGTCTTCGGGTAAACCTGTGGGAATAGGTGTTCCACAGGGTTCTATTCTCGGTCCTTTCTTGTTTCTTATATATATTAACGATCTACCATTTGTGGTAGATGATAGCCATGAGATTGTATTGTTTGCTGATGATGATACTTCACCTATTTTTAAAGTGAAGCGACGTGCGAATATTGATGACGAGGTAAACAATGCACTCTCAAATATAGTGCGTTGGTTTGAGAGGAATAATCTGCACTTAAACAGTAAAAAAACAAAGTGTTTACGGTTCATTACTCCAAACATAGCGGAGGTACAAACCAACGTATTTATAAATGACCAGAGATTGGAACTTGTGGACACTACGGTCTTCTTGGGTATCACTTTAGATAAAAAGCTTCAGTGGGGTCCACATATTGCCCATCTAGCAGATAGACTCAGTTCTGCGGCATATGCAGTTAGAAAGATTAGAGAGTACACGAATGTTGCGACCGCTAGATTAGTGTACTTCAGTTATTTTCACAGCATCATGACCTACGGTATATTACTATGGGGTCATGCTGCTGGCATTGATATAGTGTTTGCTCTGCAAAAGAGAGCTGTTCGAGCTATATATCAGCTTGGTTATAGACAGTCTCTCAAAGAAAAATTTAAAGAAATAAATATTATGACTGTTCATTGTCAGTACATTTATGAAAATTTAATATATCTTCACAAAAATCGTCACCTTTTTGCTCTTAATAGTGATTTTCATTACTATAACACTAGAAATAAGGGATTGGTTGTAACTAGTTCTAGTAGGCTTCATAAGATATATAATAGCTTTAAGGGTAAATGTATACACTTCTATAATAAAGTCCCTGCCACTGTTCAGGCATTATCTATAAATAAATTTACATGTTTTTTTAAAAATGGCTCTGTCGTAAATCCTATTACTCCACTGCTTAATATCTAAATGATCGGACAGCCTGAGACTAGATTATGATTATTTTATAGCGATAGAAATGACTGTACAATATTGGATATTTTTATTGAAAAGAGCGCAAAAAAAGAATGCTGGGAGAGTTTCTTGCACCGCTTCTTCTCTCTCAGAGCGCCATTTGTTTCCGAAGCGGTAGTAGCATCTAGTAGTATAAGAAATGACATCAAAAAGAATTCTAAAGGAATCAATTTTGAGAAAATAAATGCCTTTTATAGCCCGTGTTATGGGTTACAAGACAATGATATATTTAATACAATATACTTACTTAAACATAAATAAATTCATATTAACATACATACCATTCATATAAACATACACAAATACATTTAAACATCCATGACTCGGAAACAAACATCCATATTCATCATATAAATGCTTGCACCTACCGGGATTCGAACGCGGCACGTCTAGCTTAGTAGGTAGGATCGCTAACCACTCGGCTATACAGGTCGTCGTACTCATATTATAAATATTTACTTTAAATATCTGTACCTACCATAATATTTCCAAAACTCCCATTTGGTACTCAATTACGTCATATTTAAATAAATCTCTCTGTGAAATTCCAAGTTTTTAACACCATTGTTTAAAAATATAAAACTTCCATGCTCTGTTTAGACATTGGACATATATTATGTTTTTATTGTTAATATCCCAAAATATTAAATTTCGCCTGTATCAAATTTTTCATATAACAATAAAGATTCCAGGATTAATAACGTCAGATATTTCCTGGCTTACGATCCACATATTGTCAAGTAATTCCCGCTTATCCGAAACAATGGAGCTTCCCTAATCGTAGCAATGGTTTTTACGAGGGCATCGCGAGTGTATTGGTGTGATTTATGTGATGTTATTAAATTCCGGGTAGAGGTCACCGCCCCTGGGCGCGGTTGGGAGCGGCCATAGGTGTGGTGTGGTTATCATTATGAGAACGGGAGAGCGAACGAGCGTTTGAAACGCTTCCTTATTTTTTGAGTTTTGAAACTAATTAAATGTAATGCTCTGATCTTTGAGAGTAAAAGTTTACAAAAAACATCTTTTTCGTTAGTTGTGAAAATAAGAGGTAATGTAATAAGAGGTCTTGGTATTTTGTGGGAATATTTGCATTATAGGGAATTTCATTGACAAGAAAAATTTTGAATCTTGTAATTTGTTTATTTAGTAAATTATGGTTATATAGCTAGAGCAAAACTTAGCAGAGGGAATGCGTTTAATATTTATAGATGGGAATAATCTAAAATATTTCAACTAACTAACATCAAAATATTGAAGGGAAATTACTGTTTAATTATATTTTCTTGTAATGAATTTATGTGCTTGAAGTCGTTAATTCTTTGGTAAAAATATTTTTTTTATGAATATACACACACACAAATTCGCCTCTAGAAAAATTCTATCATAACAATTTAAATAATAACAAGCTCGCGTTGCATTCAATATTTTAACTTCCTAAGCACATGACCTCAACGCCTCAATTTATTAAGTATATTTTATTTTTTTAGCTTATAAATTCATCGCCATCTTTGACATATATCATTAGTTACTCTATATATATCTTTAACTTCCAATATACAAATACTTGTATGAAATTAATAATAGTAAACCAGATTTCATTTTTTAGAATGCGACCAATCTGGTAATATATTAGTTTGGTAACCTTTAAATAATTCAAATCGTAATAAATTATCATCAAAATAAACGACGGAGATATGAAGTAAACAACACAAATGACACGCCTTATTGTTTATATATTCGGTTAAAAACATGGTTTAAAATAGTTGGTATTTTAAATAGCTTAGTAAAACTATCGACGTGAAATGAACGCTCGTTCACTCCAAGCCACTTTTACAGGTTACAATAGAACACTCCATTACTTAACAACACTCAGACAGGATCTAATTGATCAACGAATACTCAAAGCTTTTAACATGTGCCGGGTTTTGGATTTCTAATGTAATGAAAGGGTTGGACGTCAGAGTTTGCTTACATTGCAATTAATACGGCTAATTTACCGGGCGTAAGCATCAATTAGCTGATGTATTTGAATTAATTAATTAGTAGTAGCCTTATTGAATAATACATATAATAGCAACTGCCTTCCATGATTGGCTTTAGTTCAGTTACCGATGTAGTTTGTTATTGGAATATCCATTTCTAATTATATAAATTTATATAGAAATTATGTAAGCGCACGCGCATTATATTTCGAGCACAAAAGTTTCCATTAACCAATAAAAAGTCTTCAATTTACGTTCTTGGAATAATTGCGAGTGACAATTGTCAATTGTTCTTATTTATTGACAATTGTTCCTTTATTATGTTATTTTATCAATATTTATGACGATCAGTGAAAGTGTGGGTATTATGAAAATATATCTAAATGATGTAGGTATTACGTATGTTTGATAAATATTGATGAAATGTAATGTTTTGTAATATTTTTTATAATCTTTATTTCATATTTTTGGATGATCACCGTTACCGAAATTGCTGTTGCAAATCATTATATGAATAATATAATTTTCTAATAGATTTTGGGTGACTTTTCGTGGCATCTTAGAAAAATATAGAACTCTTATCATATAAATACAATGGTGCATTTAGTAAACTCTGTTATTATCACCTAGCAAAATCTTCAATTTAGGTTCTTTGAATAAGTCTACCATGACTATTCTTAATAAGTGGTGTGAAATGATGTGTGAGTCAAATGAGGGTAGTTCTTTTCTAGCTATAAGGAAATAATCAATAGAGTGTATTCAACGTTTTAGTTGTTTAATTGAAAATAAGGTAATTTGAAACTTATAATAAAAATTTAATTAAGGCGGTTGGTGCCCGAGACAGTGGTTCACAAACCCTTTAGATAGACTATGACAGCTGTGAAAACGTCGAAAAAAATTAACTTGAGTTTCGAACTAACTATTTTCTTCTTCTGTTTTGAGCAATTCACGCACACAAACACAGTCTCATACAAATCGCGAGTGTGGGACGTAGTTTGCCACGCACACTAAACTAATATTCCTGGCCTGTTTTATCGGTTGGTTATCAGTAAGAGACTCTATCTAGTCGTATAATTTATCTAAGCACAGACCGTCTAAATTTGAAAATCTTTATAAAATCGTTTCTAAATCTTGAATTATGTTCTTTTTTATGTATTTGAAATGTTTTGTTTCCGGGGTCAGCGGTCGAACATTCACTGACGGATTGAAACCGTGTGGTTTTGATAAGATAGTATTCTTCTTAATCACGCACCGGTTGGAGTTTGGAAATATTTCAAAGAAAATCTTAATCACGTACGGCAAAATCGTACAACATACATTGAAAGAAAAAAAAGAAAAAATATTTATTTTAACACACACACAAATAACAAAAAGAAGTAACTTAAAAATATACAAATATTAAAACGTGTGGTGTTTAAAAAGGAGCCATGTGTTTCAGCACACTTGTGTTGAAACACATGCTGAGTTGCTTTTTTTTTCGATTGCTCGGTCCGGTTAAAGCTTCCAGTGGGAGGCTCCTTAGCACAGGATGCCGGCTAGATTATGGGTACTACAACGGCGCCTATTTCTGCCATGAAACAGTAATGTGTAAGCATTACTGTGTTTCGACTTGAAGGTCGCCGTAGCTAGTGAAATTACTCGGCAAATGAGATTTAACATCTTATGTCAGGGCGTATCAATAACCATCAGCTGAACGTGCTGCTCGTCTCGTCCCTTATTTTCATAAAAAAATGCTAATGACTACTTGCAAATGATCTATTGCTGCTGTAACGAGTAAAATTCCACTTTTATCAAGTAAGCGACGCGCTCATTAGCTTGTGTTAATAAAACTCTAGTTAACTGTATCCAAGCGATCGATAGCTACATTAACTCTAAGCTGCGAAGTAACTGGACTTAAAACTAGCGCTGTGGCACATTATTTTGTACATGAACGAAAGTACGTAATAATAATACACAAAACTCTTACACAAATTATCTTGCCCGAATCTAGACGTATCCTGAACTATGGGTGCAAGAAAATAATTCATTTAAAACGATATACATACTTTAACATACATATAAATATCGCTGACATCGAAACAAACAAAATATTCATCAAATAAATGTTAGCACTTACCGGAATTCAGAACTGGGACCTCTAGTTCATAGGGAGGGTCACTAACAACTTGGCTATGTGGATTTGAATTAAATCATCATCAGGCGGAAGACGTCCACTGCTGGACAAAGGCCGTCCCCAAAGATTTCCACGACGATCGGTCCTGCGCTGCCCTCATCCAACGTATTCCGGCGATCTTGACCAGATCGTCGGTCCATCTTGTGGGGGCCTACCAACACTGCGTCTTCCGGTACTTGGTCGCCATTCGAGGACTTTACCGCCGCAACGGCCATCTGTCCGTCGAAATATGTGCCATGCCCACTGTAACTTCAGTTTAGCAATCATTTGGGCTATGTCGCTGCCGTCTTTTCCTACGGATCTCCTCATTTCTGATTTGATCTCGCTGAGAAACTCCGAGCATACCCTTCTCCATTGCCCCCTGAGTGACCATGAGCTTTCTCATAAGGCCTATAGTTAGCGACCAGCTCTTCGTACCGTAAATCATCTTTTCTTGAATTTAATAATAATTATTGACAATTTTCATCTTATTTTGTGTCGTAACAGATGAGTTCCGGAGTCGAACGGGCTGCGAGGATGACGTCATAAAGCTAGGTTGCAACCCTTACTCGAGAGTGGCAATATTTAGCGCACAATATGGCCGGACAGCGCATGATTCCGTTACGTGTCCGCGAGCACAGGGAATTACAGATCAAAGTAAGTAAAGTATTAATAAAAGTCAATGTAATTTTATTTTTCTTATTTTGTTAGAAAAGTGATGAGACGAGAAATACGTTCTTCTTCTCATGGGCACCAAAATGGCACCTATTTCTACCGTGAAGCAGTAATGTGTAAACATTACTGTGTGTCGGTCTGAAGGGTGCCGTAGCTAGTGAAATTACTGAGCAAATGAGACTTACGATCTTATGTCTCAAGCTGACGAGCGCTGAGCGGCACCTGAGCGGCACCGCATTGGGTAGGGCTTATCAATTACCATCAGCTGAACGTCCTGCTCGTCTCGTCCCTTATTTTCATAAAAAAAATGAATGTGCCGTTTCGTGGCAATCTCAGACATTAGATGTTATGTAATTCCACTAGATGTAGTGCCTTTCAAAGTAAAGCATAATAATACTACTAAAAAACTCGTCGTAGAAGGTTCTACACCTTCAAAAATTTTGGATTCAAGATAATGAGACAAATAATTGATGGTTTAAGTAATGTTCATAGTGATGCAAAGTTTGATAATTATTTTACATTTTATTCGTGTATATTACATAGATGTATTCCGACTCAGAGCTTACATTTTCGATAAATGATACAAGATCGTTAAGGTAACAAAAATGTAGAATAAATACTTTGATCTGAATATGATCAATATATCTTTGGAATACCACATCAAACTCAGTCAATGGAATCACTGTATCAGATGAAAAATTCACATCAAATCTCTAAACTGTTTTTAATGATGCATATGTAAATGATTAAATTCAAATCATGGAATCTTTTTATTGTATAAACTTTTGTAGATATGGAATTAAATATAAGGTTAATGTCAAAAAGCATTATCATCTACGAGTCTAAACTTATTTATTAATTCAATTGAAATTTCTTGTCTTTGCGATCACCAACCACTGAACTGGAACAACAAAAGATTATTTAAATTCCAGAGACTGGTCTTGAATATCAAATAAGAAAACTTTACATACCAACTTCAAAGACAAGACATAATAGTATACTAAAACATTCTTAGAGTGTAAGAAAAGCAGGAAGTAAATGAATTTAATGCCTTAATGTTATGTAAATCACCACAGCCTGTACCGCGCCTTACGCTGTGGAGACTGTTATGCAGATCTGTCATGGAAAACGAAGGTGCCATATTGTGGCGAATGGCAAAACATTCGGGTCACCCTGTAAGCCACATTTACAAAGTTATCTGAAGGTTGTGTATGCGTGTGGTAAGTTAAGTAGTTTAATCCTATTTGCATGTAAAATATTTAATCAGTTTTCTAAAGGTTAGTTGGTAAGCTCTTCAATTATGTTTAAATCATAATTTTACTAACGATAGAGACCGTAATTGGAGGATTGGTCTCTGCTGAGCTCCAACTAAATACCGCTGGCGTAGTCGCCAAGTGGGGCAATCAATACTACGCCGAAGTGGGCGTACTTGAGCCAGTAACAAACAATGTGCGACGTTGAAACTAAAAAAATAATAGTTAAAAAAAACTAAAAAGCACGCTTTATATAAAATTCAACTAAAAAATAGAAAATAAATTTAAATTTAAAATAGTATAAAAAAAATATATTTTATTGTAAAAAAAGCGTGGGGTGTAGAAGAATTATTATTTTAATAGTATCTTAAAAAGCACACCACGCTTTTTTTACAATGAAATATATTTTTTATACACTATATTCAATTTAAATTTATTTTTTAGTTTTTAGTTGAATTTTATATAAAGCGTGCTTTTTAGTTTCATTTTCAACTATTATTTATTTTTAATTTTTTAGTCAAATTAGTGTAATGTCATCGGTCCTCGATAAATCTACAAAGTTTGAACGAAATGTAGCCGTTTGAAGTGGGTCAAAATCGCGCTCAAAGAAGTCGGTTACAAACATACAGGTGAAGCTAATATAAAGCGTATAATAAAGGGTTGCGTGGTAAAACATTTTAAAAATATTAAGAAAGACACTGGGATATTTAGTAGGAGCACAGCGGAGACCAATCCTTAATGTAAGGTATATATGTTATTATTTCTAAATAATAACATCGATTTCGATAATATTATTTCATTCAAATTTCGAACATCTCTGAAAAACAAAAAAATTTGATTTGACCACTATTCTAATATCAGTCGAGATAACAAATAATTCGAAATGAAATGTCTGCAAACAAATTTGACAATTAATGTTGCACGAACACTTTGATAGTTGGGACCGACTCTAGTTTGCCTCTGAATTAAAAAAAACTATGAAAGTGGACAGAAAACTTTTCGAAATGTATGAAATGCATCATGCAGGCTTATGATAATATGTGGGTATATAAAGTAGTGTATAACTGTACATAATTAGGCATTAAAACACTCGTGTGATGTTATTATGAATCGAGCAGCCACTCGTGTTTTATGCCCTTCATTACTATAATCACATAAACCACTATTAAGACCTTAGAGTGAGGATTGGTTTCCGCTGCGCTCCAAATAGATACCGCAGGCGTAGTCGCAAAGAGCGGTATCTAATACAACGCCCGAATGAACGTACTCGAGTCAGTCTCGAACGATGTGTGACGTGTCACATGTTCTGTTAAACTTTGCTAATGCCGGGTTGCGTAGTAAAACTTTGTAAAAAGAATCCTCCAAGAAATAAGAAAGATACTGGGATCACATATCATCAGTATTTTGTATTTTATTAATTCCAATGTAAAATAACATGACGCGTTGCCACGCACACAAGCATCTTTAGAAATAGCCAATACACGCTACACTATAAAGTTGCCGTGATAAGAAAGCTTTTGTTCTTCGGTAGTAAGGTATCTAGTAGGAGCGCAGCGGAGACTAATCCTTAATCTAAGATTTTCTATCAAGTGATTGCAATTTTCATAATTATAATCTTTCGATATAAATTAAAATATTGTGGAAATTATGAGAATTATACAATTCAATTTTATTATAGTTTTTTCAACTACATATCTTGCAAAATAGTCTGTATAAGATAGTAGATATAATATCAAGTAAGTAATAAAAATAACCTGCTAACAATAATGTTTCGAACAAGTGCTGTTGTAAAGTAATAATGGATAGTGCTTAGATACGAGCATAACGCCTTTAAAGGCACTCTTATCATAATTTTAATATTATATGGTAAAAGTACAAAGTGTGGCTTCTCTCTATAAAATTTCAAAACAAAATTTTATGAACGATGCGGGTCTCGAACCCACGACCTCTCGCGTTCCGTTCCGTGCGAATGCTCTCCCAACTGAGCTAATCGTTCGAGTGAGTATCGTCATAAAGTCTTGTATGCTTTGTTCAGCTCTCGGGTTGTGGCTTCATCTACAGGATCTACTTTACAGTTGATAACCTGCTCAACCCCAATATTTGCATATTAGGAAATTTAGTTGAGATGTCGCTCTTGCAAATCTAAGCAATTTGTTATGTTTTTAAAGTGATAACCATCACTTCTGGGATTAATGCACAAATAAAATTAGAAAACAAAATTTTATGAACGCTGCGGGACTCGAACCCACGACCTTTCGCGTTGCGTGCGAGTGGTCTTCCAACTGAGCTAACCGTTCGAGTGACGCATCGTTCATAAAATGTTGTTTTCAAATTTTATTTGTGTATTAATCGCAGAAGTGAGGTTTATCACTTTAAGAACATAACAAATTGTTCTATCTATAACTTAATAAGTATTTTTATTATTAACGTACAAAACATAATTTGCACAACCATTATTGCATCGTCATCATCATTATCAGACAGAAGACGTCCACTGCTGGACAAAGGCCTCCCCCAAAGATCTCCACGACGATCGGTCCTGCGCTGCCCTCATCCAACGTATTCCATATCCAGTACGTGATCGCCATTCGAGGACCTTTCTGCCCCATCGGCCATCTGTCCATTGAACTATGTGCCCTGCCCACTTTCATTTCATTTTCGCAATTATTTAGGCTATGTCGGTGGTTTTGGTTTTCCTACGGATCTCCTCATTTTGATTCGATCTTGCAGGGAACCGATCATAACCCATTATTGCATGAATATATATAACTGCGCACTGAAGCGAAGCAAAAATGATTTTCTGTTTTATTTTACTTCACATTAATTTCAGTTCTGTTAGGCTCCTCTACATCATACTCTATTGCATCAAAGTTTCGAATTGCGACTACAGGTTTAATGAAATATTTTAATTTGAATTGCAATAAATATAAAGTCGTAATTAAATAAGATTTAAAGCTATGCATTCATGCTGTTTAAGTCTAAAGAACTAATAAACGGAGCCTCAGATTATAAATTAAATTCATTCACATTTATGAAGTAGTTTTGAATTGTGGACAGTGCCATTGGGAGTACTCACCGAGCGATACGAGAGCCCAGTTGAAAGGGATGAAGTACCAAACACTCATGTCGTCAGCAGTGATGAAGGGCTGTTTGATGAATCAGGTATTTTTACATTTGAGTTCGATTTATGTGTAGTGCTATTGACGATAGACCGTGACCCAGTTTTAATGCTGAATACTATTAAATTTTATTTGAGCCTATCCATTTGGAAGACCTGAGTATAATACTCGTACACTACACCTTTTTTTGGTATATATTAATTATTATGTTATAAAAATGTGAATATAATAGACAATTATTCCTTATCTCTTCACTTAAATATGGTCAAGGGAAGCGGTGGCTGGTTCATGCGTAATGCATATAACCGGTTTTTATTTTGTCTTGAATTAGACTTATATGCCTATTATGCCCTTTGGAACTTCTTTGTTTTTATTTAACAGGATGCCCTGTGCATCTCTTCATAATTGAGAGGTTTTCACCATTCTAAAAGGCTGACAACACTCGTGTGATTTCTGTGGTGTTGCAAGAGAATGTGGGCGGCGGTGAAATCTTTATGTCAGATGAACCTCTAACTCTAACGAAGAAACTCTACTGTCCCTACGTCAGTCCGTTTGTGTGCGAGATGCATTCCAAAAACCGACGTGTGCTTAATATCACAAGACCAAATTGAATTGACTCGAACCGACCCTACCTGAATAAGCGTTTCACTGTCATGCACGACGCCACAGAATCGCACCCCTGAATAAGTTATCACTCATAAAACTGAGAAAGTGAATTCTAAGATGGCCATATTGCCACCTAAAAATGTAGTATTTAAAAAGTGCACAGTATAATTAACGATGCTGAAATTAATTATTTTGGCTTGCATAAATTAATTTGGCTTGACTGTACAGATACTGGAGAAAAATGGGGTGAGACAAATCCAGTGTCGCCAATTGCTGACTCGGGATCTTTGCCAACAATACAGGACATCAAATTGAAGGTGTTCACTTCAGAATCAAACAACAACAAGGGAAATTTTGAGAAGTCAGGTAATAAGAGGTGTTATATATATTATATTACTTATACAAGGGCCCTTTTTGTAAACAACTTGGACGAATTAACCACTGGACTCGTAACAAAGGTCGTGTTCACCATTAGCCCTCAAGCCACTTACTGAGCCTTATAGAATCAGTAAGTAATTTGGCCTTATCAGTATAACGCGAGATCTCGGAGTGAAACATTTTTACAATAGCGGGTAAATGCGCTGTTTTGTAAAAATAATAGCGGACATTCAAAAAAGGTATGTTCTCTAGGAACTCTTTGTGCTAAGGTGCGTGCTACTTCCTCTCGGGTGTATAAAAAAAGACTTTGCGATGCCTTACACCGAGAACTTATCGATTAGATCGTTGATCACTGTTGAAGTCTTCTGAAGAACTTACCTAATTATATTATATGAAGATGCGTATGTGACGATTTGCGTGAGCAGTATATTGGTTAGTATAGTAGACAACTGTCACTATACTAACCTCACAGATGACAATGCGTCTGTTGTCTATGGTATTTCACTGTCTACAGGCGTCCGCTATAAATTGGCCATAACCAAATAACATAAAAATATTAATGGCAGCGCATCCAATATACAAGTACAGATTCAACCTGTTATATTAGGAATTTTTCGTAAAGGAAATTAAAAAATTTGTACGAAAACAAAATATAATACGTCATTTTAAGAAAGTACTTATTGTAAAAGTGCTACAAAGATTGGAAGGTCGGATTCAGATTATATTATGAAACACTCAGTCATAGTAAGTTATTTCTTTTCGTCTAGAGCTTGAAAGACTACTGTTTTTTATTTTACAATTGTAATCCCCTTGTAACTCGTGAAAATTTTCGATCTTGATTCTTTATATTCTCCTTGTGTTTCGTGTCCGGTCTCTAATTCTTCCAAAATGTTTCAACCTAAAAATTAAAAAAAAAGTAACCGATTTAAAAAACACTATTCCAAAACAATAGATATAATATGCACTAAAAAGTATAAAAATAATTGCGCACTTTTATACAATCTAATTATTTAAGCTAATTCTAGTTACGATTATTGTTATTTTTTTTTCTTTCAAATAAAAAAAGAATTATCAAAATCGGTTCACGCAATGAAAGTTCCGATATAACAAACATTAAAAAACATACCAACGTATTGACAAGCCTCCCCTTTTTTGAAGTCGGTGTAAAAACCAAAATGCTTTACATTCAGAATCTATTCGTTTACTGCTTACTGCTCGAGAAGTCTAACCCCCTTATTCATAATGGTCCGCTAACTTTAAACAGCCGCTTAGGAGTGTTTTTTCTAATTCTGACTTAGGTCAATAGAAGAAGACAGAGTGAGAATTAACAATGCTTTAAGTTAGCAGACTATTATGAATAAGGGGTAAGTTGTTTAAACAGCGGCGTTAGCGTTATAGGTAGAACCGTACCAATTTGTGAACAGTTTCAAATTCATACACATATACGTGTATTTGAAGCTGTATATAGTCGGCAACGCTCTTGTGATTCCTTTGGTGTTACATACAATCAGATCGTATCCTCTTTTGTCCACTTCTTCATTAATTAAACCCACGACCTCTCGCGGTTCGTGCACGTGCTCTTCCAACTGAGCTAACCATTCGGGTGACGTATCGTCATAAAATCTTGTATGCTTTGTTCAACTCTCAGGTTGTGGCTAGTACAGGATCTACTTTACAATTGATTTCGCAACCCCAATATATGCAGATCAGGAAATTGACTTGAGATGTCAACCAGAGAGTAGAAAGTTGAACAAAGCACACAAGATTTTTTGACGATACGTTACTATAATGGTTAGTTCAGTTGAAAGAGCACTCGCACGAATCACGAGAGGTCGTGAGTTCGAGTCCCGCATCGTAAATAAAATTTTGTTTTCAAATTTTATTTGTGTAATTAATCCCAGAAGTGAATTTAATAACATAACCAATTGTGAATATATTAATGCAAGGGCAAAAGGCGCATTGCATTTTTAGATCTTAATGTTCATAATCCCAACGCTAGGATTTAAAATAGAAACTAGATTGGCTATATATTAAGGATGTAATTAGCAAGGCTATTCAATGGTTAATTGAGCGCAATGCTAATCATTTGATGACTAGCATTTAAAAATAAATTAAAGAGTATTTATTCATATTGAATGAAGTACTGCCGGTCCCCTCTCTTTACCAGATCAACTACGAGAGCGTTTATATATCTTTACTCTTATTTGAACATCGATTAAGCTGGAAAAACTGTTAGCGAGAAAATTGTGTTACAGCGATAACTGTTTATAAATTAAATCTTTATGATGATACACCACAATGGCTGTATTGAAAATACCACAGTAGTTGATAATAAACTATATAATAAATCGTATTTATAGTAAAGGAGTAACTCTCTTTTGGAGAATCTTGCAATACCAGAATCACACGTGCGTTCCGAAACTATAAGAACTATAGTGTTGAAACTTGGCAAGTAAATGTATTCTGTGAACCGCATTAAGATTTTTACGTAAAAATAGAGAAAAACAATAAATTTTGCGGGTGCTCAATACTTAGTAACTAAAATTTTAAAGTTTTTTTTCATCAAACCCATACGTGTCATCTATGGATAGGTCTTCAAAAATGATAACTTCTAAAATATGAATGATTAGACTAAAAAAAATATATGATGTACATAACCATCCAAACTTCCACCGAAAATTGGTCTGAACGAGATTTAGTAAGTAGTTTATTTTAATTAAAAAAAAATACAATATTATTAAAAGACTAGAACGAAAGTTACAACGAACTTCAAGAACTTTTACATTATGTTACTTGCTGCTACGGAACCCTACATGAGCGAGTCCGACTTACACTTGGCCACTTTTTTGGAATGTTGCACTACCTTTTCTGTAGATACCCATGTCGTTTCGTTCTTAAGTTCTTTAGATTTGTGTTAGTAGTTCTATTGTGTTTCGATTGAAGGGTGCCGTAGCTCGTGAAATTACTGGAGTAATAAGACTTAACATCTTATGTGTAGCTCTCTTAACATCTTAAGTGACGAGTGCGGTTGCAATTCCGCTCAGAATTTTGGGCCCAATCGAGAATCTTGAGTGACACTGTATTGTAATGGACAGTTAATATCACTTACCGTATTAAGGTGAACACCATGCTTTTCTAGTCACTTGTTGTCTTAAATATAAAATAATCACATAATATTCAATCCAATATTTCTAAAAACTAGTTTTTTTTTAAAATAAGGATACGCTCTGCCCATTACAATGCAGTGCCGATCAGGATTCTTGGAAGATCCAAAAAATTCTAAACGGCATTACAACTGCGCTCGTCACCTTGAGACACAAGATGTTAAATTTCATTTGCCCAGTAATTTCACTAGCTACAGCGCCCTTCAGACCGAAACATAGTAATGCTTACACATTACTTCTTCACGGCAGAAATAGGCGCCGTTGTCGTACCCATAATCTAGCCGGCATTCTGTACAAAAGAGCACCACTCCCACTGGTAGTTGATTAAAATCATAAAATACCAGCATAATCTTACATTTCATAATTTTATACCATACAAATATAAGTGCCAAAGATAATTTAATTTAAAACACATTCAAGTTTCGTTTCAAATTATTCATTGGATCCGACTTTATATTGGGAATTAAAAGCGGTTAACCACTTCCAAATTCAATTATTAAGCACAATTCTAAACGCCGATAATTATTACCCGATATTGGATCAAATTAGCATTTAGGCTAAAATTGACAGTTTCAAGTTGCATATTATTATGAAGTTGAAATTAATAATACGCCGTACTGCTACTAATGATTAAACTTTAATTGGAAATTTGCTTTATAATGTTATACCCAATGAACTAGCGACATACTATTATGATCTATTATATCAAATAAATTATTGTGGAAAAAAAGGGATGACATAAAGACAGACAGACAGACGTGGCGGCAGGCTTTGTTTTATTATATTGAATTTGAATAAAATCTATACACAATATATGACCACCCATATAGCCGAATGGTTAGTGATCCTGACTACTAAGCTTAGAGGTCCCGGGTGCGAATCCCGATAGGTGTAATCTTTTATATGATGAATATGAATGTTTGTTTCCGAGTCATGGATATATATGTATTTATGTATGTTTAAGTAAGTATATTGTATTAAATATATCGTTGTCTTGTATCCATAGTACAGGCTATGGCCTAGTTTGGGGCAAGATAATTTGTGTAAAAGTGTGTCAATATTATATTATTATATAATAATTATCTGTACTGAATGATTGATTCATCATAAGTTTCTATAAACTACGTGAGTTTATTATTAAAAGAAGTTTCATCCCTCAGGGTATAAAATTAAATAAAAAAGGCTTGCATGCAAGTCCGACATTAACAAAATATTTTTTTTGTCATAAGTATAAATACCTAAAGTAATGTCCTCGAATGGCGACCACGTACCGGAAGACGCAGTGTTGGTAGGTCCCCCCATAAGATGGACCGACGATCTGGTCAAGATCGTCGGAATACGTTGGATGAGGGCAGCGCAGGACCGATCGTCGTGGAAATCTTTGGGGGAGGCCTTTGCTCAGCAGTGGACGTCTTTCGGCTGATGATGATGATGATAAATACCTAAAATGTTTTCTTTTCAGAACGTTCACAGGCGCACGAGAAATTCTACTTGTACATCGGCGCTGCTGTTATTATTATTATAGTTTTTATCAGCTTCATTATAGCAGCCAAATATTACGCCAACCGGAAAAAGAAACGAAATGCTAAAAATGGCAATATGTTCACAACGGAAGCGCCAAATATATTCAGCGATACTGTATCTGATATAGACAATGAGGGCAGCGTTACTCATATATCTGGAACATTCTACGATCCAGCACATCCAGATATGATTTATGGCACGAGGAATCTTAGACCGATGAAGCCTCTATCAACGATATATCCCACTGCAGGCGCCAGTATGTACGGAGTGGATTACGTTCCCCGACAGACACTGGGATTTGAAAATGATCCTGAAATTTTAAGTCCGAAGAGTTTGAGAGGTTACACAAATACACAGTTCAATTATGGCTGACATAAAGATGTAAATGAAGAATCAATTGAAATAGACATTGAGTTATAACAATATTATAAACGCGGTGCTTTCATAGGTGTTGCATATTTATTGTATTCTATTAAGAATTTGTAACAATAGAATTTTGTAAAATAAACACTAATAAATCAGAATATCATAAAGCTCATTTTTGCATGTGAAAGTTTGGTTATTAAACTTAACTAGCACGCCCACCCCCATTTAATGGGTTATTTTTATGTAAATATAGTTAAAATTCAAATAATGGGGTGACGATTTCATGAATGTACTTCGTATTTAAATTCGTGTTCTTCATAATATGTTTTTTTTTTATGGAAAAGGATTGCAAACGAGCGTACGGGTCACCTGGTGTTAAGTGATCACCGCCACCCACATTGCCACACCACAGGAATCACAGGAGTGTTGCCGGCCTTCAAGGAAGGTGTACGCGCTTTTTTTTGAAGATACCCATGAGTTATCGTCCATGAAACCCAGTTTTGTAGTACGCGCTGTGGAGGACCGCAACACATCCAGATGGTGGTCATGATATCCTAACTTGTTTCGTGTCGTGCGAAGGTGCAATTCGGTAGCAGGAATCAGGGTGAAACAGCTCTTAGGAATATTCCCCGTGGTAGTTGCGGTATAAGACACACAATGAAGCGATATCTCTACGCAACGCCAAGTGATCAAGCCATTCACAGAGATTCTCTTTACGCCCGGGGAAGCACAGGGCAAAATTTAATTAATCATAATAATTGTTCTATTGCTCCCATACTTATGTTACAGAGCACATATCTAAAGCTTCTTAATTGCTATTATTGAATTGATTATTTGAATAATTTAACATTTTAGATTTCGTCTCCCATTTGAAAATATTTACTCTATATTATAAAGCTTAAAATGATAACGTGGATAAGGTTTATGAAACTTATAAATCGAATTAGTATTACCGTGATCATAAAGGCCGAAAATGTAAATTATTTTGCCATTAGGTACTAATATATTATATCGTGTACTTTTTACTATAATATTATTTTACATTAATGTATAATTTGACGCTTAAGAAACTCCCGTATATAGAAATTACCTAAGCTCCTTAGTTGGAAGGAGATATAAATCCAGCCTTTTAGAAATCTATAGATTAATGGAGAATGTTTGGGTGATTTGGTCATGTAGCGTGGATGGATAATTGTATATTGACTGCACAAATTATAGAGATATCTATGTGAATGTTAAACTGAATTAAGCTATTCTTTACTTCATGCCATAAAATTTCTAGAATTTGGCCATTCAATGCGTATCCAGAAAGCGACGACAAAATTGTCTAGAAAAGACCGTGTGCACTTAACTTCGAAGAGAAAGTTTTACTAGAACATCATTCCCAGAAAGTCCCCTCTTTTGCATAACCCTTCCCCCATTTCGTCACTATAATCAGTCTTGCAAATTACTCATACAGAACTCCTGCGACATTTTTATAGCCGTTGGTCCAACTTGAGCCTGTTGCAATTTCTTTGCCTTCCAGCAGTCTGCCGTCGTCTCATAACCTTTAGGATCCAGAAGCTTATGAGCAACACAGGTTTTTTACTCAGCGCAACCACATCATAATAGAGCATTTGATACATCTCGATTGAATGGTTTGTACATCACCATGGAATGACGTAGCTTCCTTTACATCAGCTACCAACACTTCTTACACCTTGAAATAAAACATTTTTTCACTCCAATTTTATTGTACAAAAAATGTATATTAAAGATGGTCTAGTAAGATTTCCTCCTTGAACTCAATATTCAAATGATTTCTTATTTATTTTAACTCACTTTCATAGTATCTTTCTCTTTAGAAACGAGACAGTGAGTCTGTTAGCCCAGCGTTTCTTGTCCGTGACTAATTAATAATTAATACTAATGTACTTTGTTAAAACATGAATGCTTATACAATATGTATAAATAGAATATAAATATATTTATTTACCATAGGAGTCTCAGTAACATAACATATTGTAACAACAGTTGGTAAAAGTCATGAAGATACATCAGTTCGTAAAATAACTGATAAGAAACTTCCAGACCTTCTTTAAAATCAGAGAATAAGAAAATTGCTTAGCGAATATAATGTAATATTATTTTAGGTCACCTGTCAAGAACCATGCACTATTGTCTTCTATATAATCTGCTATACTATAGTAAGGATTATTTATCAGAGTAGCTTTAATACTTAGATTAAAAAATGGTCTCCGCTGCGCTCCAACTAGATAGTGCAGGCGTAGTCGCAAAGTGTGGCAACTAATACGCCTAAGTGGGCATACTTGAGCCAGTCTTAAGCAATGTGGTACGTTGACGTGCCACAAAAGTGTATGTTACAAAATTTGAAAGATGCCATTGAGTGTTAAGATGCCACGCATTGTTCTTAGGTGGTGCGGTATCAATTGGAGCCCAGCGGAGACCATTAATAATTAATCTAATTTATCTAATTTAATCTATCTTAAAATATATTATTTTTCTTTTGTGTCCCTGGCTATTAAAGCTATCGGATTTGAATCAGTTTCAAAATTTGTAAACAATATACTTTGAATATGCAATATACAATATGAATATGTATTATACAATATGTAATATGTTTAAGTATATATATTGTTATCTCGTATCCATAATAAAAGCGAATCCTAGTACTTTTTGTGAAACTACGTATTTTTTGTGAAAGTGCGTAAAATGTTATTATAATTTAAAAGGCTATCTTCAAAAATCACGCACTATTTCATCGCCAAACTCAGCTTTCTTACTAGATGATTCTTAACCGTTTTTTATCGGTCTCATTATAACTTATTCACAATAAATTCACACTTAATGTCATACATACAATACACATAAACACACAGCACAACCACGATGTATATTTTATAATTTTTTAATAAATTATTGGACAAATTGCGTTTCATTTCATAACATTCTTTCCTTAGGGTGGAAATGTGGCGTGACGAAGCGTTATTATTCAATAAAATTAGGGATACAGCAATTCTTTAAGACGCTAAAGAGGGTTCGTTAATGTTCGGGAAAGTCAAGTAATATATTATACACATAAAGTTATTCTCGCGTCTAACAATGGTTTGTATGTCTTTGTATTATCATGAGCATTGTTGGGGCGTTTTAGATGAATGGGGTAGTGGTTGGAACCCCGTTTGATTTATTGATAGGTTTGGAACACAGTTGTGGTATTTATGCTTTATTGAGAAGCTTTAAGAGTAAACTAAATATAACTGTTACCAAAAACATCATATTATGAGTTGTTTTCGTATGATAATGAATAAATGCACAATTTGAAAAAAACAGTCTTACAATTGGACGTAGTTCCTGAAAAACGTTCTAAGCCACAAACATCACATTTTAAGTAATTCGTGTTTAAAGTTTAATGCAATTCACGCGTCCCGCCATAAGAATGACTTATCGGGTATATTGGGACAGCATCAGATTATTGACAGCTAATTGCTGACAGTAGAAGGTAGTAATTTATCTCTATCTGTAGGTAGTATATTGGGAACGGACGTAAGTCATAATCTCATTTAAAGAGTGCCAGTAGGGCTGTCATTTTGTATCAGTCCGTTGATATGAATCATGTGACCAGTTTTGTGATCTTAACTCAATTTTGACATGATTGTGGTTTAGAACGTTTTTCTGGCCTACGTCCGTTTTAATATGAATTTTTTTTAATATAAGAAGACTAACGTCGATGAAATAAGATCCAGTGGGAGGCTCCTTTGCACAGGATGCCGGCTAGATTATGAATTCCACAACGGCGCCTATTTCTGCCGTGAAGGCAATAATGTGTAAGCATTATTGTGTTTCGGTCTGAAGGGCGCCGTAGCTAGTGAAATTACTGGGCAAATGAGACTTAAAATCTTATGTCTCGAGGTGACGTGTGCTATTGTATTGCCGCTTAGAAGTTTTGTGTAAGAATTCTGAGCGGCACTGCATTGTAATGTGCAGGGCGCATCAAATAACATCAACTGAACGTCCTGCTCGTCTCGTCCCTTAATTTCATAAAAAAAAACGAGTGTAAGATTGCCTGATGATAAGTAATCTCCGCCGCCTATATTTTCTTCTCCGGGTGAATAATAGAATAGGTACTGGCTTCTTGGGTAGGTGTACGCGCTTTTTTTGAAATCGCCCATACAGTCCTGGAAACAAAAAGCAAAACATTTGATTTCACAGCTTGATTGTATGTAAAAGAAAAGGAAGTCCCATGAAAACTAAATTTGGAATGTGTGGTGTCCACATCCTAGTGGTGAGGATTGAAGATCGTGGCCATGATGGAATACGGGGGCAGGAATCAGATCAAACAGCTCTATAATATAAATATTTATTAAAACATAGCATGGTTAAAACGATAACAGTTACAATAAATAGATATAATTATAATTTATTTATAATTCTTCCAACAAAATTAAAACTAGCTACTGCCCGTGACATCATCTGCGTGGACGCTAAAAAGCAGCAAAATAGTATACCTACATCTAGTTCTAAAATTTTATGAACGATGCGGGACTCGAACCCACGACCTCTTGTGTTCCGTGCGAGTGCTCTTTAAACTAAGCTAACCGTAAAGTGACGTATCACCATAAAATCTTGTATGCTTTGTTCAACTCTCAGGTTGTGGCTTCATCTACAGATCTAATTTACAGTTGATGACCTGCACAACCGCAATATTTTCATATTAGGAAGTTGACTTTAGATGTTGCTCTTGCAAATCTAAACAATTTGGTATGTTCTTAAAGTGTTAACCCTCACTTCTAGGATTAATACACAAATAAAATTTTATGAACGATGCGGTACTCGAATTCACGACCTCTCACGTTCCGTGCGAGTGCTCTTCCGACTGACCTAACCGTTTGAGTGACGTATCGTAATAAAATCTTGTATGGTTTGTTCAACTCTCAGGTTGTATACCATAATGCTTTTTACTCAGAACAAAACATATTACAAAGCCTCGAAATCAGCAAATAAAATTCAAATGCGCGCTTAAATCCCACAATCATCAAGTACAATAATTCAAGGCCTGAAAACGTAACAGTAAAATATACAAACCTAAACAATTGATTGCAAACCGCTCTATTTGGAACCCATCCATGTCGTTAGAGAATAATTTATTATTATGGCTTCCAGCTGAAATCTTTTTTGTTTCCTTTAACGAGCAAATGGCGAAGTAAGATTGAATTGGAAGATTTTGTAGCTCACTTATCTACATGACAGATCCATTGCTACGTCGTTAGTTAAATGGTTTTATTGTACTTCAACTTTCGACACACGGGATCTTTTATAAGAAAAACTTGACAAGTGCGACTCCACCTTTCCCTCCGAGTGTTCCGTTTTTTTTTTTTTATGATTTAATCACAAATGTAGAGTTTGCATATTTTTTATGGAAATAAGGGACGAGACGACCCTGCCCTGCCCTGCACCCGGGCAGGGTGCATTACAATGCAGTGCCGCTCAAGATTATTTAACACCCAAAATTTCTGAGTGGCACTACATCTGCGCTCGCCACCTTGAGACTGTTAATGTTAAGTCTCATTTGCCCAGTAATTTTACTAGCTACGGCGCCCTTCAAACCGAAACACAGAAGTAATGCTTACACATTAATGCTTTACGGCAGAAATAGGCGCCGTTGTGGTATCCATAATCTAGCCGGCATCTTGTGCAAAGGAGCCTCCCACTGGTAAAGTCTTCTATGTCTTAATATGAGGACACACATTTACATTTTGTTGGAAAACACTAACAACACGACGCGTCGCCGAGATGGCGTTTGATTCAATTTTCACCACGATTGAAGGGGTTTTTACCTATAGTGCTTAAATATATTTAGTTGTTGAAATAGACGACGGGGCCCGTTGGTTATTTCAACTAACCGTGCTCCGAGTGCCACGGGTTCGATTCCTGTCCAGGGACTGGGGAACATATAAGTTTATTTTATGCAAATAAGCAATGGTATATCAGGGTTACCTAAGCCGATGACCACGCTCACTCTAAATCTAGCCAGGTTCCTATTATTATCTTACTTATAAGAACTTAACTTACTTATAAGGGAAAAGCCAACTGCGGTGTTATTCTTAAATTCATTCTTAAATAACACCGCAGTTGGCTTTTCCCTAAAGGATTTGTCCGTAAGTGTTTTTTTTTTTAACTTTATAATTGAAAGTTTTTTAGATTTAGGCTTTCCAATCTAACTTTATTTGATGATTAAAATAATTTTTAGCATCTGCGTTTTCACTTTGAAATAATTTTGAAAATCACTATCACTTATACCTTAAAATATAATTTTTTATGATTATTTTAGTATGGATTTGATGAATTAATTGCTTTATTGTAAAATTAACATTTCCAAAATTTTTTTTCATTTAAATTATTGTTTTCTATCTACGCTTTTTCCTATACAAACATTTTGGCGTTGACAGTTGCTTTGTAATGTTACTCTTATAAAGTTTTATAACTTTGATATTTAATTTAACAAAAACACAGGTGCTTAAAATAATTATGTATCTTTTTTAGACTTCTTAACTTAATATTTGATAGGCGTCCACAATTTGGTTTTGTTTAATGACCACAAAAAAAGAAAACCACACTCCATACAAAAACGGGACATGTATTTTAATACATTTTGAAAATCTAAATTTGTAACTTAATAGATACCTTAAAAGGATATAACCAATTTAATTCAGATACTTCGATTGTCAACTTAACATAAAGTAAATAACTATAAAACTTGTGATGAGACTTTGAAGACAGTATATTAATTGTAACTTGTAAGCCTCTTTTTTTCAAAGGTGTAACAATTTATATTATAAGACGCCAAAATGTATTACTTACCAAATTTCATAGTTCAACGAAAAATATTCTATAAACTCTAAATCCCATGACAGTGCTGATATATATGTTTTTATGCCGAATAAAAGGCCGTTTCATGTTTTACGTTACCAAGAAATTTGATATTTCACAGTTTCAAAAGACTGCAGACTCTAGTATATCATTTTAATTTCAATTTTTCAGATGGACAGTCGGATGGACGGAAAGAGAACAAAGTATAAGGGTCCTATTTTTCTTTTTGAGATATGGAAATATAAAAATATGATTTATTAATCAATATTTACTTTAATATAAAAATTAACAGGCATATTAAAACAGGCATATTTAAGTTACGGCATATAATTATGTTATCTTATTCCATATCCACAAAAAAAAATGGTAGGTTCTCCTCATAAAGATTTCTATGTTATCCAAAGTGTGCGTAACATTATGTTGTCTGTAAGTTCATAGTACCCATTATTGTGTTACGAGATTTTTTTTTATTTATAGGAGGAGTTATATTTAACATAACAATAATAAATTTAAGCGTAACTAAACTTTTTACTAAAACATTATACTAAAAGATTTTGTTCATAGTGACAAAACAGTTTAATCGAATAACTTGCGTAGCGTAGCAACATGCTACGCTTCGCAAAATGCAAACTAATTTACTTCTGCTACGAGCCTAGATGCTGTAGGCACATGCAAACAAATAATATGTTTGCGTAGCCAGCCTAAGGCTCAACCAAAGTGGAAGCTGTTTAACCACGCCAAAACTCAAATCAACTTAAAGTTACGATCAAGCGCTTACAAGTGAATTGAATAATTCGAGTGTTATGTGGTATACTAAGGTATATTTAACTCAATGCGCACTCAGTTCGTACAATAATGTACAGGTATCTTGCAATGTACCTTCGGAATATTTATAGATTGTTCGCTGAACATGGTTTATAGAAGTGTTAGTTAGGAGAATATTATTGGAGATTATATTATTAAGGAATATTATAGAGGTTAGTTTGAACGGATTGAAAATTGTGGAAATTTTTGAAATAAACTGGCAAATGTAATTTTTTTTTTTTACTTTTATGAAAATAAGGGACGAGACGAGCAGACCGTTCAGCTGATGGTAATTGATACCCCTTGCGCATTACAATGCAGTGCCGCTCCAGATTCTTGAAAAACCCAAAAATTCTGAACGGCACTACAATTGCGTTCGTCACCTTGAGACTTTTGACGTTAAGTCTTTATTTGCCCAGTGTTTTTACAAGCTAACCCCTTTCAGACCAAAATGCAGTAACGTTTACAGATTACTGCTTCACGGCAGAAATAGGTGCCGTTGTGGTACCCATAAAATGGTGATTCATTGGTTGATGGTGGTTATGTGCCTTTGTTTTATCATACGCCGATTTCACCATTACCATTTTTTATGTATCAAATTTAATTGAATCAGAGTAAAGAAAGGATCCCAGTAAAGTTACTGGGATCCTTTCTTAATAAGTATTTGTAATAAACTGCAATCGTTAGTGATTATAAAGAGTGAGATTCAGTAAACTAATGCAAATACTTGCAATGACTGTTCAAAAGTTAAAGCTTTTTTAATATAATGGGGGGCAAAGAGGCAAGAAACTAACGTAATGGAAGTAGTTAGCAACAGCCCATGGACATCCACAAAACCAGGGATAAAGAGAGATGCGTTTCCGGCCTTTAAAGTATGCTCTATGTATGTAGGTACTAAATGGTATCGGTTTGGCAAAAATGCCGCCGGTAATTGATTCTACAAAGTGGCTGTGCGAGGTAAGAAATTCCTCGCAAAACACGTGGTTATGGCATGGCATACGTCAACATGATTTAGATGTAAATGTTACCAGTGGGAGCCTCCTTTGCACACGATGCTGGCTAGATTATGGGTACCACAACGGCGCTTATTTGAAGTGAAGCAGTAATGTGTAAACATTATTGTGTTTCAGTGTGAAGGGCTGCGTAGCTAGTGAAATTACTGGGAAAATGAGACTTAACATCTTATGTCTCAAGGAGACGATCGCAATTGAAGGGCCGCTCAGAATTTTTGGATTTTTCAAGAATCCTGAGCGACACTGCATCGTAATGGAAAGGATGTATCAGTTACCTACTGCTGAACGTCCTGCTCGTCTCGTCTCTTATTAGTAGTAGTAGTTGGTATTAAAAAAAATGGCCGATGATGCTGGTATCAAACCGAAAAACTCCTCTGAGCTCTCTGCGTAATATATACAGTAGACGATGCGAAGAGAACCCACATCTCAACGCCAAAGCATCAAGCCGATCGGAGATGACTTGATCAGCGATGATTCGAGTCGCCCTTCGTTGTATGCAAACTGCAGTGGCAGTGCGCAGGGCACATATGACCACCATTCTATGGCGACATACTGGAAGACGTAGTGTCACATCGTCGTGGAGATTTTTGGAGGAGCTAAAGTAGACGCCAGGAAACATATAGAAGCTTATGAAATGTAAGCTTATAGACATATGTTGGCCATTAGTCGGACTCAGAATATCACGAATGTGGAAGTTCTGCGCCACTTCAATCAAAAACGCAAACTAATGCAAACTATCAATATAAGAAAAGTCACATATTTGGGGCACGTGCTTAGTCACGAGAGGCACGAGCTCCTACAACTCATCATGATGGGATTAGCTGCCGAAAGAAGAGGCGTAAGACGGTGAAAAGTCTGCGCAACATCCGAGAGTAGTCAGGAATCGCGTGTGCGGCAGAACTAATTCGCCTCGCGAAGAACAAAAAGTTAAAATTACAAAGCTAACTGCCAACTTTCGCTAGTTGGAGAGGCACGCGAAGAAGAATAAATTCTACCGGCCCGAATTGTATCCATAATCTATGTTTTTTCAAGCCCTTTCGAATGGCGCCAACGTTATTAACATATTTATCATAGTGCTTTTGCACACAGAGTTATTTTTTCATTTATCAACTCCGTCGTTAGTTTACAGATTCTAATCAACGACAATAATGATGGAATTCCTCTATCCGACTCATTCAATTCAAAGGATTCAGATGAATACAATCATAAAATGTATCAAATGATTGATATCGTGAATTTAATAAAATAATGTTATGACAGAAATTTTATTCTGAATTGCCATTATTTTAGCACTTAGATTCGGGTCTGTTATATTTCAAACCACGTCTGCGATCGCGCCTTTCGAAAGTAATAAGCTTCGAAAGTTCGAAGAAACGAAAGGTTGCCGTCAACTGACAAGCAAACTAAAAGAAAAAGAAAAAGCTTACACTGAGCTTTCCAACTTGATACTCTTTTAAAAGTTATCGCTTTCATATCGGAGGCAAATATTTGTACAATAGAATATTAAGTCTTTGATTTGTCTGATCTTAAGCAACTTTTTAATATTAGCTTCTAACGGGTTTGTTACTTTTATATTGCTTTTGTTGTTTGATTTACAAAAAAACTCAATTTATGATTTTGTACATTAATCCTCCTCTTGGTTGTAATTTTCTTACATATTAAATCCGTTATGTTTCCGTCAGACTTTTATATTATATTAATAATTGCGTATCTATAAAAGAATGTAGATCGCATCATAGTTTGTCTTCAACTGGATTTATCCTGATGCATAAATAATTGACAACCGATATAGCCAAATTATTAGTGACCCTGACTACTAAGCTTAGAGGTCCTGATGAGGCAATCATTTATATGATGGATATGGATGTTTGTTTTCGAGTGATGGATGTTTATATGTATTTATGAATGTTTAAGTAAGTGTATTGTATTAGAATTTAATACAATATACAGGGCGTGCCAAAGTTATGGGACATGAAGGGAAAGTACCTTTAATATCGTAGATAGGGTATTTTACTGAAAGAAGACTTTATGTTATTTTTAAAAGTTAATAATTCTGCATTCAAAGATTTTCTAAAAATTACTTGCCTCGTCTGGGAATCAAACCGACTTAAATGTAAAAAAAACAGAGGACGTATTGAAATACTTAATTTTTATCATTTTATCTACACGTCCACTTATAATAAGGAAAACGATGCTATAAAGAATTTCATGTGAAGTGGGTACTTATTTACGAATAATAAATGCTATCTATGGAATGATACTATCGCTACTTTTCGAACGTCGTCATTGGCAATAAATAACTTTCTTGAAATTTGTCTCAAACATTTTACGTTGTTCCTTTCTTTTAAAATACTATGTTTTTTAAGAAGAGTTATTAGTTTTTTGCCATTCTTTCGATTGGCATCATAGAAGTAGGGTTGTTTTTTACATGTAAGTCGGTTCGATTCCCAGACGAGGCAAGTAATTTTTAGAAAATCTTTGAATGCAGAATTACTAGCTTTTAAAAATAACAATTCTTTTAGTAAAATACCCTATCTACGATATTTAAGGTACTTTCCCTTCATGTCCCATAACTTTGGGACGCCCTGTATATTATATTTAATATATCGTTGTCTTGTACCCATGATAGTACAGCCTATGCTTAGTTTGGGGCAAGATAATTTGTGTAAAAGTGTGTCAATATGATTATTATTAAATATAAATATATGTCGTAGCCAAGAACGCCAAGAAGGTAGTTCGAAGATGATTAGCTATGTATCGTAGCTAGGGTGTAATTGGCATACAGTACGAGTGCGAGCGAGAGCGGGTATCGAGTGAGCACCGAGCAGTCAGTCAGAGAAGAACTATCGAGCGAGGTGGTTGTGTCGCAGGGGCATGCTGGGAACAGCACTTTATTATTAATCATCAGGCTTTGGGAAGTGCTCCTCCCATTGTAATTGTAACGTTTATTGCTTATAATGATACCGTGTGGAACGTCTGACTATGTTTTACTTGCTGTCGTGATCAACGCCCACAAGAATGAACAACCACGAAGATCCTAATCATGTGACCGGCATTTCACCGTCATATACTTAGTCTGGCCATAAATACTGTTACAATTAAAAAATAAACAAAATATTACATTTGAATTTGGAATCTGTCATTTTTATATGATTGTTCATTGAGTTCATTTTGGCGTCAATACATTGTACAAAATTTTGCGATATTAAAATGGAGTGGGATGATAAAGAGAACAGAATCGCTTTGATAGCATTACAAAAAGTAGGTATGGAGCCAAATGCAATTTTTAAAACTCTCTATACGCTTGGTATTAGTAAAATGTTTGTGTACTGCTATAATAGGTACAATGAGACCACCTCTGTTTATGACAGAAAAAGATCTGGCCGGCAAGACTAGGTATATAAAAAAATGGTCGCATTATTGCATTGTTATTCTTGCAATGCTCAACTAAGCACCATACCTATTACTTAGCGTTGTATCTCGGAGGTCTTGTTCCAATTTGTATCTTGGTTATCTGCGATCTATTTCATCAGACATGCTAATCAGCCCAATCTGTTTGGTTAATCGTCTATCGTTAGTCCTCTCTAAACTAATTCTCGATGGTTTGATTTCAATAATCAAACCATCCATCAATTCAATTCTAAAGCCTACTTTATGCCTAATTTTAACTTAAATATCATTTGATAAATCAGATTACATTATTAATAATAAATATTATGTTTTTACTTTCTCTTATGTTTGTAGTTTATTTCTTAATTTATTATATAGATTTTGTTTTCTTTTTTTAAATTATTCTAACAAGGTTGAGTAGTTTTTTATTGTTTGAAATGAATATGAATTCATGACATATTTGTTTCTGTTAATGTTAAAATTTACTGTACGGTATTTTAATCTAAAACACTAGCTGAGACCGCAACTTTGTCAACCTGGACAGAAATTCCATTGGCATTTTATTATAATAGTGAAACACTTTTACACTAATTATTATCTACCCCCAAACTAGACATAGCCTGTGCAATAAGTGCATACACAACGATATATTTAATATAATATACTAAAACATAAATAAATATATTATAGTAACCGAGGGGTATCCGTGACCCGGAAACTATACTATATAAATGCTTGCACCTACCGGGATTCGAACTTTGGACCTCTAGCTCAGTAGGCGTGGTCAGTAACCTCCAGTCAATATAGTTTGTCTGTTAGTGTAACAATTTACACCACTGCTTTCGTGTTTGTTTAGGCATGTTGTAGTTTAAATTCTATAACGACCTGCTGGCGTGAAATCGCAACCAATACTAATTTTGCTCTATATTCTCCAATAAAACTTCTCTGTGAGTCAAAATAGAATTTGAATATCCAGGAATGTGGACACACGGACGAGTAAAAAATTAAGGACTCCGTGTCAACTAACATAACAGTGAGGCACCAAAACAAGCCAGTAAACGTGTAAATACATAACCCCACGCATACACTTTCACTAATACAAGCCGATCGGCCGCCATTATGAGATTTGCCATCGTCTGTGACGGATCAGTTTGCGTCGCAGTAAAATATTTTAAAAATGTCGTCGTGCGTTGTGTAAAAGTGTAAAAACAATAATATAAAAGTATTTGTAGACATATGATTATTTAAGGGAAAAAAAATTGTGTAACTGGTATACCTCATAACCGCACACACACTAGCATAAACGTGCTTCACTTGCTAATATCACGGCGCGGAGTCCTTCCTTTTTTTTCTAGTCCGTGTGTGGACATAGAAGTTTTGTTGAGCAACGTTTAAAGACAATGAAAAACAATTCACACTCAAATTTAAGCCTATATTGGAAATAGTTTGTTTTTGCGCTTTTTCATGGTAACTGCCCCCACAGAAACTCACGGAAAACCGCCCGTGTCTAAACATATTTGGGAAATTTTGTAACGGTATTGTAACTTCTCAAAATCTCTCTTCCTCCTTTTCAATTTAATGCTGTCATGCAACTGCGTGTACTCACTACAAATACTGGAAATAACAATCTTATTGAACATTTTATCAATAAGATTGTTTTATTAAAAATACTTGCCTAAAACCCAGTTTTTGAACTTAAATTCTAACGCACAATCGATACAGAGTAATTGACAGACATTCATAGAATACACATGGAATAATGAAAGTACCTCCGACTAACTAGATACCAACACAATCCAAGAGAAAGGATTCAAAATTTATATTTTACTAGCTAGTACATATCATATACAAAATTTCACATGAAAATTCAATATATTTTTTGTTAATTACGAAATTTGTAGAAATTCAATTTATTATTTATTAGTGCGTAGGAAAACATAATATATTATTAAGATTGCAATCAGTTATGGCTAAATAATAGGCCAATGTACCTGAGATTCCGACGGGCGCTGTTCTGCACCTGGGGGCCCCCCTAGTCCTCTAGGAACTCCTGGTGCTAAGGTGCGTGCGTGTTACTTCCTCTCGGCGTAAGCAGTAAAAGGATTTTTGCGTTGCGTTTCACCGAGAAGATAACAATTAGGTCGTTGATTACTGATGAAGTCTTTTAAAGAATTTGCTTATGATATTAAACTTGTATTTATGCATATGTTTCGATTTTGCCTTCGAACTGTGTTGCTCGGAGACAATGTAGTTGAATTATAACGCGGCGCAAGAGACAACTGTCATAAGTTTCGCCTTGAGAGGCGACAACAGACGCATTGTCATCTGAGGATGACAATGCGTCTGTTGTCTATGGTCTTTCTTGCCATAACCAAGTAACACGAAAAGAAATAATTGTAGCGCATCCACATTACAAAAAAATATTTATTTTTCCTTGTTCTTGCAATGAAATAATGGTACAGCAGAACTTATTAAAATCTGAAAATAAAAAATATTAAGTACTTGTTGCAGCAGCTGCTTGTGAATCGTTCTTAAAAGATAGTAAGAGAATTTTACCAGTGGGAGGCTGCTTTGCACAGGATGCCGGCTAGATTATGGGTACCATAACGGCGCCTATCTGTACCGTGAAGCAGTAATGTGTAAGCATTACTGTTTTTCAGTCTGAAGGGCGCCGTAGCTATTGAAATTACTGGGCAAATGAAACTTAACATCTTATGTCTCAAGGTAACGAGTGCAGTTGCAGTGCCGCTCAGAATTTTAGGGGTTTTTCAAGAATCCTGAGCGGCACTGCATCGTAATGGGCAGGGCGTATCAATAACCGTCAGATGGACGTCCTGCACGCCTCCTGCCTTATTTTCATAAAAAAAGAGAGATATTGTGTTAACATTTAAAAAAAATAAAACAATAAAATATTATTTTATACGTTGATATAAATAAAGCTAATTTACTACATTAAAAGTAAACATATTTTCTAAAATACAACTGATAGTAAAACCTCAAATTTTATTAGTCCCCAGAGATAAGTAACACAGAACACAATTATAAAATTTAATTAAGTTTGTAGTTGAGCCCAAAATCCTTTCATGAGAGTTAATATTTCATGAACGAATATTATCGAAATAAATAATTAACTCCTACAACACTTAGAAAGTATACATATTATAATATTATGTATAACTTTAATTGAAGCCTTTATTCTAATTAGATAAAGCTCTTAAAGTTATCCAATCAACTAATCTAATATGATTGCTGTTGCTGTAAAAACCATAATTTACCGGCAGTCAGCCAATCAAATGTTTTAAGACGACCAATTTAAACTTTTCTTATTGGACACAATAGCCAGAAACGAAGCCAGTGATTCGTGTAATTAGAATTTTTGTTCGATTTGAATATAGTTTATGGTGCGTGCAGGGGCGTGCATTGGATTTTTAGCAAGATAGGCACTGTAGATCTAACTAGTGTTAATTGAGCTTTGGTATATGTGGTCTGGAGATTTCTTACCGTAGGTGTTTAGTATCTAGCGTAAGGGTGTTCAATAGAAGTTTGGTTCTAAAATAACGGAACCAAATTAAGCTAGATTCACTTTAACACTATATTTAATTAGATTCATAACGAGGTAGGCACTGCCTAATTTCCTATATGATATGCACGCACCCAGGTACGTACTTGTGTTTGATAGGAAGGTAATTTTTAAAGGGACGTTATCATTAGAATTCTCATTATTTTAAAGTCGTTTCGTCGAATTCTAGCAATATGATATTCAACTCTGTATCAAAATATATGGATGATATGGCAACTCGCGCCTCCAGAATCATTAGAGCGTTCGAATAGCGAGGTATTGAATCCCATATCATAAATTATTACAGAAAATTCGATATCATAATGTGAAAAAAATACACGGTTACACATAGTTCATTTAACACAGATGATTGAAAGCAAGTCAGTCATAAAATATAGTAATAGCAACTCAGATTAGATATCAATTTACGTAGTTTACCAAGATGCAAAACCATAACCAATTTTACGATCACCATAAAACTACCCATATTTGTCCCATCCCGTACGATAGCTGACGCTCCAGTCATTAATGAACCGTTAAACATTAATTATTCATACCTTTATAATTACTCATATGACTCAATTTATTCGGTGACAGGAGAAGAGTATATGTGAAACATGATCAATCATTGTTTTCCTTTAAATTCTCATCTCTCATTCTCACCATTTTATCGTGTTTATTTTCTCTCGTTGAAATTTGTTAAAGATTTTAATTAGAAACGAAGGGAAGAGATATATTACATCAGATTTTGTTAATAAAAAGAATATTTATTTTAATCATGATAACTTCGATCAACAATGATTATTAATTGAATCATGATATTTTTTATGACAATAAGGGACGAGACGAGCTGGACGTTCAGTTGATGGTAATTGATACGCCCTTACCATTACAATGCAGTGGCGCTCAGGATTCTTGAAAACTCTCGTCACCTTGAGATATAAGATGTTAAGTCTCATTTGCCCAGTAATTTAACTTAAGACCGAAATACAATTTATGCTTACACATTACTGCTTCATGGCGGATACAGCCGCCGTTTTGGTATCCTTACAGGTACTACATCGGCGGTCGGCTAGAGCCTCCCTCCTTTGCACAGGATACCGGTTAGATAGCCTCCCACTGCAAATAATAGTAATATAATACGAAGGTATAACATTTAAGACAATAAATGTTTTATATTTATACTAGCAGTTGCCCGCGACCAAGCTCAGGCACACCGCGCGTTGCGCGTTGCGCTTATAGGGACAAGCGACTCCAAGGTCACCGCATGACGAAACGGGCTCGGAAACATAATTTATTGCTCTTCAACTGTTTGGGTTTCTTTCGGGTTGAAGAAAAATCTGGTAAACTGAAACTGTTTGGGTTTCTTTCGGGTTGAGGAAAAATCTGGTAAACTGACTCTGGAGCACGTCACATACAACTGGCCATGCAAGAAACAATCAGTTCTCTGAGATCTATACCGGCTAGTTTCAAATATGGGCCATATTAGCTTTTGCATCGTTTAACCGGGAATTGTAGACATTTCAATTCAAATTGGTAATCCGATGGTATTAAGGGAATCCTAGGGCCAACTAAGAGGTATGTGAGGTGGTATTCCTGGTGGCTCAAGAGTGTGAAGAAACTCTACAGGATAATGCACAGCATCATCGACCTCCAATACAGAGTCTTAAGATTCATATTTTATTTGAACTAACTAAAAAATAATTAATACTGTTGGCTGAGTCGTTTCTTTGAGGAAGAATAGCTCTTTCACTCAGCCATATAGTGCAATTTACTCCAGATTGAACAAAATTGGGGTAGATTCTGTCCGTTAAGCTAGTCAGATCTCTCCTATCATGACCAAGATTACTGGGAATGTTTATTTTACCATCCCTCCTCCAAAATGTTTCCATCACCAATGTCTAGCAACAAAGTGGAGAACTCCTCCGCCTTTGAATCATGTTGAAGACAGACCACCATATTTACTTTTAAGGACAAAATATTAACTTTAGGCCATAGAACTGAAGACTTAAGGCATGCCTTCACTTCATCTTCTTGAAGCACTTGTGCCGTGTTCAGGATAAAAGGTAATTTGAAAGCAGAATGAGCCGAACTTCATAAGACTTTCATCCAACATTTCAAACCCAATTTACAATCTTAGGAAGGTTTTCTTTAAAATTTTCATTAGCTGATACCTACTCCCTAAAAAGACCTACCAAACTTCAATTTAACAATAATTAAAACTTTCCCATACATAATTTCATCCCATATTTAACCACCCTTAAGGGGAGATTTTACAAAATAACGTATAGGTACAGATTTTCATTATTTATAGCGAGTAACCTAAATTACGATTTTTACGTCTCTAACTTCAAATACATAGGACTTTCATACAACCTTCCAATCCCCATTTCACCCCGTTTGGGGTGGAGGATTTTCATATCACCCTTTTTACTTGCATTTGCTCCCTATGAAGAACCCACATTTCGAATTTCAATTTGAAATAACTATAGTTACAACTTTTCTAATCAAACTTTACCCCCCTATTTTACCACCCTTAAAAGGGGATTTTCCCAAAATGACTTACACAGATTAATACCATCGGATTACCAATTTGAATTGAAATGTCTACAATTCCCGGTTAAACGATGCAAAAGCTAATATGGCCCATATTTGAAACTAGCCGGTATAGATCTCAGAGAACTGATTGTTTCTTGCATGGCCAGTTGTATGTGACGTGCTCTCTGGAGCACAGTTTACCAGATTTTTCCTCAACCCGAAAGAAACCCAAACAGTTTCAGTTTACCAGATTTTTCTTCAACCTGAAAGAAACCCAAACAGTTGAAGAGCAATAAATTATGTTTCCGAGCCCGTTTCGTCATGCGGTGACCTTGGAGTCGCTTGTCCCTATAAGCGCAACGCGCAACGCGCGGTGTGCCTGAGCTTGGTCGCGGGCAACTGCTAGTATAAATATAAAACATTTATTGTCTTAAATGTTATACCTTCGTATTATATTACTATTATTTGCAGTGGGAGGCTATCTAACCGGTATCCTGTGCAAAGGTGGGAGGCTCTAGCCGACCGCCGATGTAGTACCTGTAAGGATACCAAATCTCAAATTCACTGGACCACACAAAAAAATCATCAAAATCGGTCCAGCTGTTTAAGAGGAGTTCAATTACACAGAACAGACGCACAAAAGAAATACATATATTAAGAATTAAGATGGCCTGAGAGCGTTCAACGTATTCGCAAGAATTGGTATCATTTAGTTATATTAGTAACATGAAAATATAAATTAGAAAACCGAAAAACACCAAATATTAAAAAACATAAGTAAAAACTTAATTTTGATTGATTTAAAACATAGCTTGTATCTAACATATTATACTCAAAATTATGTACAGCAAACTTGTAATCAATTGAAAAACGTTTTTATCGTTCTGAATCACGAGTCTCTTTAAAAGAACTTTCAAAACAGTGGTGCAAATGTTGCTACATTAAATAAAATTGTTTTTAAGCGTTGTTGTATATCCCTAAAGTCGGCTTAACTCGTCTCAAGCTGAATCTGACTTATCGTCCCTTCGGATAGATTTACACCGGCCTCTTCAAAACAAAAGATCTCAGTGGATTTAACTAAATTTTCGTATAATTTTATAGGTGTTCTGCTGTGGCTAAATTAAGAGTTATATAAATATAAATACGATTTATATCTCTATGTTACTCATTATGTGGTCGGCTTACAGGTCTTATCTTATTTATTAAATTTATGCAAAAAACGGAACCCTTTTCCTGTCTGTCTGTCTAATAAATTCTGTATAATAAATTTTGGGGGTTCCCTATACCTACTTAGAACTGAAACACTAAAATTGTTTATCATTAAACCCATTCTTGTGGGGTATCTATATATAGGTCTTCAAAAATGATATTAAGGTTTCCAATATCATTTTTGAAAACCTATCTATAGATACATTTTTCTAAACTAAATAATTTGCGTTTGAGACACTTCCAAAGTTGACAAAAGTGCCCCCCTCCCCTGTAACTTCTAAAATAAGATAATGATAAATCAAAAAAACATATATGATATACATTATTACCATGCAAACTTCATAGATAATTGGTTTCAACGAGATATAGTAGGTAGTTTTTGTAATCTATATATATATATAAATGAATTGCTGTTCGTAAGTCTCGCTAAAACTCGAGTACGGCTGTACCGATTTGGCAAATTTAGGTCTTGAATTATTTGTGAATGTCCAGAGAAGGTTTAAAAGGTGAATAAATAGGAAAATGCTCGGAATTAAATAAAAACAACAAATTTGTTTTTCCTTTGATGTTTCCATGTATAATTTCTATGAGAGAATTTATTGACGCACGGATTGACAGTTCTGCTGTGAAACAATTTCATTACGACAGCAGGGTGCATATTTTACGAAGTAATTCTTGATGTTGTAATATATTATTAACAAATTCATAAAAAAACACTATTTTATTTATTATATACAGAACAACGTCTGTCGGGTCAACTAGTACATAATAAATCTTATTATCAATTACTTATTTGAAAAAATAATACACTATTTTTAAAACATCGATTAAAGTTACAACGAACTACAAGAACTTTTATATTCTGTTACTTGCTGCTACGGAACCCTTCACGGGCGAGTCCGACTTGCACTTGGTCGCTTTATATCACTTACGTGTTATACAAATTATTTAAGTTTTCTTTAGTGTTAATTCCGCCAATATTTGTCTTTAAAACAATTCGACACGTGTTTCGCCTCTACACGAGGCAACCTCAGGACGTGTTGTCTCGCCAAAATCTGGCACGAGACTCGTGTTTCGCCTCTACACGAGTCATCCTCAGGACGCGTTGTCTCGCCCAAATCTGGCACGAGACTCGTTTGGCATTTTCAATTTTGGCACACGTGTCGAATTGTTTTAAAGACAAATATTGGCGGAATTAACACTAAAGAAAACTTAAATCATTTGTATAATTATGGATTTCCGCAAAGTGACGCCTAATTCAATAAATTCACTTACGTGTTGGTAAACAGGTTTTTTTTATTCTTGTACAAGTGCTGTTACCCCGTTAATAAGTACCGCCCGTTATTGTATGAATTGTCATATTATGTAATGAAATGTTATTGACTGAATTACTTGTATTGTTAATATATAGGTGTTTCTAAGTAAAAAAACATAAGTTCAGGATAAGTAATCACCATATTATATTATACCAGTGGGAGGCTCCTTTGCACAGGATGCCGCCTAGATTATGGGTACCACAACAGCGCCTATATCTGCCATAAAGCAGTAATGTGTAAGCATTACTGTGTTTTGGTCTGAAGGGCGCCGTAGCTAGTGAAATTACTGGGCAAATGAGACTTAACAACTTATGTCTCAAGGTGACGAGCGTAGTTGTATCCCGCTCAGAATTTTTGGGTCTTTCAAGAATCCTGAGTGGCACTGCTTTGAAATGGGAAGGAGGTTACTTTCTTTATTAATTACCATCAGCTGAACGTCTGGCTCGTCTAGTCCCTTATTTTCATGAAAAAAAATATACGTAAACAATCTCCGCTGTATCTTATGGTGCAAGTATTATTCCGATCGGTTCAGTGGTTTTTGCTGTTTATCTATTGTTCTAGGAAGAAATAAAAACGGCTCTCCATTTAGCATTAATAATAATAATATTGACACACTCTTAGACAATGAAACTAGGCATAGCCTGTACTATGGGTGGAAGTCAACGATATATTTAATACAATACACTTAATAAACATACATAAAAACATTCATATTCATCATATAATTAATTACACCTACTGGGATTCGAACCTTGGCCCTAAATAGATAATAAATAAATCAATAGATTGTAAGGTTTAGGTCCAGCGCCATTTTTAAATTTGATTGAAATGTTTAACCGCGGGCAACGCATAGCTTCTAGAATTTTCAGTGATTCAGTGATTCATGGGCGGCGGGCCCACAATCTCGTGCAATACTAGAGGAATCACAGGAGCGTTGCCGGCCTTTAAGGAAAGTGTACGCGCTTTTTTTGAAGATACCCATGTCGTATCGTCCGGGAAACACCGCACAAGGAAGCTCATACCACAGCGCGGTAGAAGACGCATAATGAAGCGAAGTCTGTACGCAACGCCAATATCTGTATGTATGGTGTTCCACAGTATCGTCTTCCTGGAAAATTCTTATACTTAATGGTTACAAATTGTAAGAAATAAGTCTGTTGTATCATAGACGTTTTAATTTTTGCTCAATCATCTTAATCGGTAAACGCCGTAAATATGTCAGCATTCCTCCATTTGTATCGCTCACCATAAATAATTTGCCATGGAGTAATTAAACCCCAATGACTGACATAAAAATAATGCTATTAAATAATTGCACGAACACAGGATTTATTATTTCTATAGATAAGTTGGTTTACTTTTAGGTACAAGCTTAGATTAAGGGTTGTTCTCCGCTTCGCTCCATCTAGATACCGTACTACCTAAGAACAATAGCCCTTTTATTATGGCAACTTTATATTGTTTTCTGTTTTGGCTATATTTTGTAAAGATGCTTGTGTGCGTGGCTTCTCTGGCACTCAATGGCAACTTACAAATTTTGTAATACTATATACGCTGACTAACTTATGTACGCTGCGTGTCATTTATATTGAAATTAATAAAATACCCAAACTTACTGAAGATATGTGACCCCAGTGTCTTTCTTATATCTTGTAGTATAAATTTTACGCCCTACGCCAGCCCACTTGGGTGTAGTATTATTTGCCGCACTTTGCGACTACGCCTGCGGTATCTAGTTACAGCGCAGCGGAGAAGTATTCTTAACCTAAGGGTACAAGGGTAAATTGTTCTTTATAATAAACTAGCTGACCAGATAGACGTTATTCTGTAGATAATTAAAAAAAAACTGTTTTATAGCCTAATATATTTGCCAATATTATTTCAAAACATCATGGATTATCCCTGTTGTTGTGATGAAATCGTTTCACAGCAGAACTGTCAAACCGGGCGTCAATAAATTCTCGCACAGATAATATGTACACACAAAACAAATATTGCAAATAAAAATAATTATGGGTCCCAAATCGAAATAATAACTATCCTATCTCTCAAGTTGGAGTAAACTGCACTCCATGAAGTAATCCCCATTAAAATCCGTTCATTAGTTTAGGAGTCCATCGCGGACAAACAACGTGTCACATAATTTATATATATTAAGATATTTATAGGTTAGTATCTTTTTATTCACTTAGGTACTCAGTCTATCTGCTGCAAGAGCTGAGAAACACTCTATTGCCAAGAATATTTTTAAGAAATCCTTTTTTAATTGCCGCTCAGGATTATTTATCAAACCCATAATTCCTAGCGGCATTGCAATAGCGCTCGTTACTCAGATGTCACGAGACAAGATGTTAGGTCTCATAAGCCCAGTAATTTCTCCCACTCTTTTAGACACCTTCAACGTGATCACCGTATTAATGCCACGCTGCCATCTTAATGAAAATGTATTGCTTTTCTTAATGGATGATTCATGTAAAAAACTTCATATCATCATCTTCATCATCATCAGGCGGAAGACGTCCACTGCTGGACAAAGGCCTCCCCCAGAGATTTCCACGACGATCGGTCCTGCACTGCCTTCATCCAACGTATTCCGGCGATCTTGACCAGATCGTCGGTCCATCTTGTGGGGGGCCTATCAACACTGCGTCTTCCGGTACTTGGTCACCATTCGAGGACTTTACTGCCCCAACGGCCATCTGTCCCTCGAACAATGTGCCCTGCCCACTGTTACTTCAGTTTCGCAATCATTTGGGCGGTGACTGTGGTGTCCCCTTTGATTTACGTGCTCTATTTTTTTTTCTATGAAAAAGTACTAGGGACGAGCATAGGGGTCACCCGGTGTTAAGTGATCACCGCCGCCCACTCTTGCAACACCAGAGGAATCACAGGAGCGTTGCCGGCCTTTAAGGAAGGTGCACGCGCTTTTTTTGAAGGCACCCATGTCGTATCGTCCCGGAAACACTCCACAAGGAAGCCCATTCTCAAGCGTTGTAGTACGTGGAAGAAAGCTCCTTGAAAACCACACTGTGGAGGACCACCACACATCCACATGGTGGGGTCCATTTATTACTATCTATAAAGCATGGATGTATTAAAAAAAATGCATTTTTCTTTTAGTATTTAACTTGATGAATTGTTTCACGGATATACCTTTTTATTTATTATATAATTATTTATTTTGTAATAATTCAAAAGATCTCTCGTTTTACTTTCAGAGACTTGACCTTTTCTGTCTTTTTAATAAACGCAATGAAAAGTTACTCCAAGCTTAAAATTACTTCTCCCTGTTAAGTAATTCTGTAGTTACAAAGGTAAGATAAAGACAAAAACAAGTGTTAACTACTACCTCTATATAAGTTAATATATTTTATTTTTGGTTGATATCAAGAAACATTTTTTTTTATGAAAATAAGGTACGAAACGAGCAGGACGATCAGTTGCTGGTAATTGAGAGGCCCTGCCCATTTTGATGCAGTGCCGCTCAGGATTATTGAAAAACCCAAAAATTCATTACAACTGCGGTCGTCACCTGGAGACATAAGATGTCAAGTCTCATTTGCCCAGTAATGTCATTAGTAACAGGGCTAGTGTTAAATATATTTAAACTGAAATTATTAACACTATTAGAAAAATATTGATTTTACTCAACAAACGAATATTTTCAAACGTAGTGGTAACTGGCACCAATACAATTTTTATTAATAATATTATATTTTTTGTGATTATTTTTACTGCATTATCTCTTAGAATTTCATCATTTATTGTAATTGTGTATTGTAGGGTTTTTAGGTATGGCTTTACGTTGGTTAAATTAAATGTAGCAGTTGTTATTGGTTGTGTTAGGTTTTCAATATTGTAAAGCAAAACCACAAAATATTTGCATATCTGTCAAGACGAAACAAGTGCCTGCTCTTAAATTTCTAACAACTTTACTTGTGAATGTTTCTGGCTAATACAGAACTTTGACTTCGACTTTCAGACCGAAACACAATAATGCTTACACATTACTGCTTCACGGCAGAAATAGGCGCCGTTGTGGTACCAATAATGTTTACCGGCATCCGGTGCAAAGGAGTCTCTCACTGATAAACATTAAGTAACTAACTCAATTCTCGCATATTTTCTTTACAATTTAAATTAAAAATTATTCCTGTAGCCTGTTTGTGTAGAAAATATTGCGTAAGAAAAATAAATTTGAATCATTTTGTATAATTTTTGTTATCAAAGCTGTCCTATCTCGATGGTAGAGTTATTGCTCCGGTTATTACGGTCAACAGAGTTAGCTTGCTTGTCACGTTTTGTGTAATATAAGGACAAAATATGTAACCTTAACCCATTTTGTTTTGATGAGGATCAAGATATTCAAATATTTTTAGACAAGAATATAACTTTATTTTCAAATAAGGAATTTATTGATATTGACTTCACATTGAAGTTAATATAAATCTTATATATAAAATTCTCGTGTCGCGGTGTTTGTTACCAAACTCCTCTGGGCTAAGCCGGGCTGTTTGAAAATTTGTGTGTATATCGGGTATGTTACCTCAAAACATTCGACTGGGTGAACCGATATTGATAATTCTTTTTTTATTTGAAAGCTGGTGCTTCCCGTGTGGTCCCATTGTATTTTGGCCCAGATCTGACATTGGCATCCATGAGAAAGGCATAAAAGTCTTAAATTTGCTATACATAGATATAGCAAAGTGGATGATAAATTTACGAATAACTCAATATCGCGCCAACCGATTTTGATGATTCTTTTTTTATTGGAAAGGATATACTTCAAAGATAGTTTGGTGAGAGTTTGGGTTTAGGTTCTGATTACGGAATCCATGACAAAGTAACGGAGTAAGTAACTCTTCAATTCATAGGAGTAAATTAACGATACTCGGCCGAATCTTAATTATACACATATTTTGTCAAATTGTTAGTTAGTGTACTTCAAATTCACTAAAAATCAAAAAATATTTTTTTTTACCATAAACAACCGACTTCAAAACACTATTCAAAAACAATTGATAAAATGTGCACTATAAAGTATAAAAATAATTGCGTATTCTTATACAATCTAATTAATTAATCTAATTCTTGTTACGATTATTGTTATTTTTGAAATCGGTGTCCTTCCGCCGCGACCCGCTCTCGCCTCTCGCCTCCTCACAACTCAAGCACATCTCACCTATAACTATGTATGTAGTTACAAACCTATCTTGGATGACACCGACTTCAAAAATTACAATAATCGTAACTAGAATTAGAATAATTAATTAGATTGTATAAGAATACGCAATTATTTTTATACTTTTAGTGCATATTATATCTATTGTTCTGGAATAGTGCTTATGAAGTCGGTTGTTTTTTGTTAATTTTTTTTTTTAATTATTTAAGTTGTGATACAAAGACGAAAAAACAGGTTTTATAGGCACAATACTCCTGATAAAAGCAGGATATATTTTTGGGACTTAAGAATTATGATATGTCTATTAATAATATGATAATCACAATGTTAACACTAGGAACAAACATAAGCTTGTTATGCCTACTACTCGGTTAAGGTGTAGTTAGTAGTTAGTATGTCTTTGGTTGAGCGTCGTATATGCTTTTACAACTGGATCCCAAAAAATGTACAAAACAAATGTGTTTCGATATACAAATGAATTGTTTAAAAACGTTTGTGTGATAAAGGTTAATATAACATGACTTTCATGACCGCCCTCAGTTTATTAAATAATAAAGTGTATAATATTACTTTGTAAAGATATTTTTTGAAATAAAAAAAGAAGTCCGCTGAGTTTCTTGCACCAGTTTATCTCAGGTCTGAGGCTTACTTCTTCGAATGTGTGGTTGTTTTTGGCGTTCAATAAGTGATTTTCAAACCTATTTTGTATTGTTTTTATTCAAAAAAATACTTACAGCAGAATATATCGTTGATAAGACTAGATAGCAGTCGAAGTTTGCTTTAATAAGAGGTTGTGAAAAGATAATGACTGAAAGTGGTGATCTCATGGTTTAAATTACGATTCTTGAAATTATGAATTATAATTGTAAATTGATTTAAATTATAATATAATATGTATTTTTTATGACAAAAGTTACGGTCCGAGAAAGACGTACCGTTCTTTGCTGACTTCTACTGGGCAAAAGGAATATTCCTATCAAATTTGAATTCTCTACGCCTTATTGTTCCAGAGATATCGTGATGAGTCAGTATATATTTACCAGTGGGAGGCTCCTTCCTACATGATGTCGGCTAGATTATGGGTACCACAACGGCTATTTCTGCCGTGAAGCAGTTATGTGAAAGCATTACTGTGTTTCTGTGAAATTACTGGGCAAATGAGACTTAACATTTTATGTCTCAAGTTGACGAGCGCAGTTGTAGTGCCATTCAGAATTTTTGGGGATTTTTAAGAATCCTGAGCGGCACTGTATTGTAATGGGCGGAGCGTATCAATCATACCAATATACCATCAGCTGAACGTCGTGAACATAATATAGGTGGAAATCTCTTATATATATTATATATATAGATTTTGAAAATTTCATGGAATGATTAAATGAGAAAAAGTAATTCAAATCAAATCTTCATCTAATTCTCAAGAACTGCAAAAAGTATTGAAGAAATTTTGTGACACTTTCAAAGTGTTCACTTCCAGCTTAGTTAAATATTAAAAGTTAATTAACAAAGCAATCATCTACAAGGCACTTTATTAAGAGCCTTCAGTCACAAGTCTCATTGGCAGCAATTTAAATTGATTATTCAAGAAACTTCAAACAACGTATTAGATATTCATTCTTTATCTCACAAAGGCAGCGTAATGGCGGATTTGATTCATCCAAGTTCCATCTCCTATCGTTATTTATTGTTATTGTTTAGGCTACCGCTCGACTTGGCCGTTTCCCTCGTTCCCTGTTTGTTTTCGTTAAGCCTGGATATTTGACATTTATTTGTATATCCCAATTCAGTATAGTGGAAGCAATATTTGAGTTCACATGCTTAGTGATATGTTATTATTTTTTCATTAGATTGCTTACTGGTTTTTGTATCGTTAATCAAAGATGCTTGTTTTGTTTGGATTATAAGGATAATATAAATGTTTTGCAATATTTGTGTGTATACGACTTCCAACATGTTGAGTTTGCATATGATTTGTTCTTCAAATATAAGGTTTTTTTTTGTATAAAAATAAGAGATGAGACGAGCAGGACGTTGAGCTGATGGTAATTGATACGCGCTGCCCAGTACAATGCAGTGCCGCTCAGGGTTCTTTAAAAACCCCAAAAATTCTGAGCGGCACTACAACTGCGCTCTTCACCTTGAGACATAAGATGTTAAGTCTCATTTGCCCAGTAATTTCACTAGCTACGGCGCCCTTCAGACTGAAACACAGTAATTCTTACACATTACTGCTTCACGGCAGAAATAGGCGCCGTTGTGGCACCCATCATCTAGCCGGCATTCTGTGCAAAGGAGCCTCCCACTGGTTATAAACATCTTTTATAATTTAATAAATTGCTAATATTATGTCGCTTAGGTTTAGTTGCATCAACTAACCTTAGCAATAACTAATATAAACCAGTCAAATGTCTGGTTTTATATTAGTTATCCGGACTGGAATACGAATGATTATGTACCATCATGGGCATGATAATATAATACACTTAAAATTATTAAAAAAAAATTAAATACTTATAAGTTTCATTGACGGCCATTTTAATAGAAAACGCTATCTCAGTCTTATGCTGAAGCGGCAATAGTAATAAAGATATTAAATCACTCTTTGAAGTCAAAAACTGCCACCCATTCAAAAATACATGCCTTAAATATGCAGACTATTTGTGCCTCAGATATTTTTGTGAAAAGAAAAATTGATGGCGGCGATTGCTTTATTCCAAAGGTATAGTAACATTTATAAAATTTCAACATTTACGAACTAAAATGTTAAATTAACATAATAACTTAACTGATGCTTAGTATTCTCAGCACAGATCTGAAGTAATAAGTGAAGTTGCTGTATAAGTAGCGTACACATATATTATGTAACGTGACGAAGGCTGATTGCTTCTTTTCTTAAATAAATGTTCGTTACAATAATATTAATTAATTAAACAACCTTAGTACGGTCGCTCCATTCTCAATCTATCGTATCATTAAGAAAGTCGTTTTTTTTCTAGTAACCTTTGCCATATAAATTTTTCTTAGAAATTCTTTTGATTTTCTTAACACATCAGTACTGTATATTTCTCGGATCATTTTGTAAAAGCATACTAACTCTAAAGAGTCCTCACCGAGTGGTGAGCATAACAAGAGTATGCTTGTTCCTGGTGTTAAACAATGATATTATAGTATTAAAAGAGGTAGATATGTCACTAGCGCGCCGAAAATCAATTGCCTACATGGAGTCAATTGGTTCCTTTGATCGTAGTCGCTCTCTCGATACGAAAACGGTACACACGCGTTTGTTGTTGACAGAATTGCTTACAATTTGATATAGGTACCACATTAAAATGCCGTCTTGTGTTATGGGAAGATGCACTAATTACGAAAGTAAAAAATACACTATAATACTAATAAACATACCACAGTTAAGAAATCATGAATATAGAAATATTTGATTTCATTATTTATCTAACAAAATAAATATGTCGCCATGACAACGCCGATCGCCACCAAGCCGATCATAGATTAACGAACAGAAATGACGAAATATTCATGCTGTCTGATGCGGGATGATCGAGGTAGAATATTTTAGGAAATTATGTAAAAAAGTCGTTGTTGCAGTGAATGTAATACGAAGCGTAATAATTTTTTAATAAACAAGTGCGTATATAGTTAGCTGAACTATCAAACTACTAAAACAAATTTTAGGGTAGGTAGCGGATGTAGACAGTGAGTGCTATTTGTCTACGTAGGAGTTTTTTCAGTAACACTGTTCCTTTCAGTATATCCCTTGCTAACTGCAGAAGAATCAATGGATCATTTTCTTCTTCTCCCATCACCTTATTGTAATAAGCCCTCAACAAAAAGACATTCATAAATAATATAAGATACAAAAAATAATAATTGTAATCTTAAAACTTTTTGGGAGCCGTCGTTAGAAAAATTGTAAAAATGAGACCCTTACTTTTTATTATTTTATGTATAAATAATTGATATCATCATTGTGGCTATATATTATAATCAATATTATAATCAATATTAAATTATTTTTTTATAAAATCAATGACACATTATCTACCTAATTTCAATGCAGTTTTACTTCTTTATAGCCTTTACTACATGAACTCATGAATGAATCGTAATTTAGGCATAAATCACGGTGTACGGTAAAAAATCATATCTGATGAATTAACTGTATTTTTTTCTATACAAATACGAAGCAATTAGCAAATTAGATCTATCTCTTTTTCGCTTGCGATAATTGCATTTACTATCCTTCTTTGACGTGTAATCGTAATGTAGTGTGCTAATTCAATGTTAAATTATTCATGTGTGCGTTAGTGTATCATTTTCAAACACCGAATGTTGTCTACGTAACCTATCTATACTTTTAAATATCATTGGTGTTAACATTGTAATAATCACAGCTTTAAGAAATTTTTCCAATGTGCCTATGTTCATACATTAAATTTTCAAGAATATAATAATAATAATAAAACCTATTTATTTCCAATCTACTATTAAATAACATTCTTTCAGTTATATTAAAGTTATATCTATGATTACATCTATTATAATAAATATTACTTATTGTTAGCATTATTTACATAGATAAGAAAAATATATATATATATATATATTTATTTGTATTAATGACTGTTGTTATGTACTCTTCATCATTATTGATTGGAACCCCTTCTTGGATATAGGCCTCCTCCAGCTTGTTCCATGCCTGTCTGTCCATTGCTATCTTTTTCCATAAGTGTCCTGCTCTCGCTTGAATGTCTTCTATCCACCTTTTCCAAGGACGTCCAATTCTCCTTTTTCCTATTGGCCCTTCCCACATAGTTGCCTCTGAGGTCCATCTATTGCCTCTACATCTTGTTATATGTCCAGCCCACTTCCACTTCTGTTTCAGAGCGTAATGCATCTACAACCTTTGTTTTTCGTCGTATCCCTTCACATTTTACTTTATGTATTCTTTTTATTTTTGGTACGCTCCTTTCCATTGCTTTCTGACATGAGACAAGTTTAGTTTTAATTTTTGTATTATACGTCCACGTTTGGCATGCGTATGTGAGATTAGGTAAAACACAGGTATCTAAGACGGTTTTCTTTAGGTGGAGGGGAAATTCTCCTTTTAGGATTTCCTTAAGCGACCAGAACTTTTTCCAGCTGATGTTAATACGGCGCTCGACCTCTTGTTCTTCGTTTTTGTCATCGAATGATAATTGCTTACCTAAGTATATGTAGTTTCTAACATATTCAAGCGGCTTTCCGTTCAAGTTGATTATGTTTGTGTGGCTATTTCTCAATACCTTGGTTTTAGTTTCATTAATTTTAAGAACAACTTCTTCGCTTTTTGTGTTCAAAGTATTTAGCACTTTTTCTAATCCCTTACTTGTTTCTGCAAATAAAACAATATCATCCACAAATCTGAGCTGAGTTACTCGATTTCGATTGATTTTGATCCCTTCCCACTGCCAGTTGAGATTATCAAAGATGTGTTGCATTACCATTATGAATAACTTGGGTGATAGGGGGTCTCCTTGTCGCACTCCTCTGCAAATCGGTATAATATCTGGGCCTCGTGTCTCTAGTTTGACTTGGCTTACGCTTCCCTTATAGATGCTCTTTACCACTCGAATATACTTTTCGTCTATGTGACATTTATACAGAGCTTCCCAAATAGAGTCGTGGGAAATGCTTTGGCGTAATCGACAAAAGCGATATATAGTGGCCTGTTCAACTCCTTGTATTTCTCTAACACTAATTGTTGCATTACTTATATGTGGTCCGTTGTTGAAAATCCGGACCGAAATCCCGCTTGTTCTATCGGCTGGAGCTTATCGGTTGCTGAACTTAATCGACTTTGTAAGATTGACGTGAACAGTTTATACACACATGATAAAAGGCTTATAGGGCGATAGTTAGCTATATCTCGGGGATCTCCCTTCTTGTAGAGAAGTATTATGTCTGATCTCTTACACTGATCTGGTACCTTACCGGTGACAAGAATTTTGTTGAATAGGTATGTAAGTGGGTGGGCTAGCAAGGCAGCTCCAGTTTTTAAGGCTTCGTTTTGTATACCGTCGGGACCAGGGCTTTTATCTGCCTTGAGTTTTAGTAGTGTTTGGTGACTTCCGTAATATTTACTGGCGGTGGGTTGCTTCTGTCTGGATGATATTGTTTGTTTTTTTTTCCATTGTTTTATCGATTGTAGTGGTACAATATGCTAAGTTTGATGATTTTTCATGTAATTGCTTATAGAAATTTGTGGCAACGTTTATGATGTTTCGTCTAGTCTTTGTTTCTTCTGATTTTGTTTTTAAGTTTGTAATCCAGTTTTTGTGCGTGGTCAGTTTCTTATAGGCTTTTTTTGTGCTTCTGTGTTCTTTTAGACTAGTCTCAATTATTTTATTCCTGTGGTTTTTGTAGTCTTTAGCAATAGCCCTGCTTGTAGCTTTAAATAATCTGCTCAATTCTTCCTTCATTTCTTTCGATTTTTGTTTTGTTTTTAAAAGTTCAGTTCATCTTGTGAGGAGGGTTCGAGTAGATTCACTAAGTATTTTGTGAATGGTTTTTGATTCTTTATTTTTTGAATTACGTACAAGGCTGGTGTTGATAATATTGACCAGTTTAGTGTAAAAAATTTGAATATCTTCTTCTTCTTCTTCTTCATGTTGTGTTTCCAGCTGACCTATGTTGGTTTCGAGGTTTATTATATACCATGATTTATCCTCTTCCGTCCTGAGAGACTTAGGTTGTGCTTTGAAGGATATTCTACTCTTTTTGCCTTGATCTAGTGTGTAGATAGTTCTTACCAAGCGATGGTCAGATCTAAATCCTAATCCATGTAATATTTCCACGTTTCTTATCTGCTTAGGGCTGTTCGACAGAATAAAATCGATTTCATTTTTTATGTTGCCACAAGGGGAGAGCCAGGTCAGGTGTTCATTATTGACAATTTATGTTCTAGTGCATATTGAAGTACTTTATCTCCTCTTTCATTTCTGTTTCCGTATCCAAATTTTCCTAAAATTAAGTTGTCTTTATCTTCTTTTCTCAATTGGGCAATTTTTGCATTAAAATCACCGATAACTAGAATATTTTCTCCTTCAGTGCCGAGAGCTACATGTAAAGTTTCATAGAATGAGTTGATTTCTTCATCTGTTGCCCTTTCAGTTGGTGCATACATTTGTATTATTGTTAGCATGTGGTTGTCAAATTTCATTTTTAATACAACAACTCTGTCTGAAATCGCTGAAAAACTTACTATTTAATTTTTATGTTTTTTTATTAAAAAGCTAACTCCATAGAGGCCTAGTGTTTTGCCCTTGTAACAAAAGATGTAATCTTCATGTTTTTCAATTGCACAGCCCATTCTCCTAACCTCTGCTAGGCCTAATATATAAATTTTTAATTTGTGGAGCAGATATGTCAGTTCAATAAATCGTTTTGTTGTTGCCAAAGATCTTACGTTAAATGTACCAATCTTAAGATTTTGTTGTGAGTATTTTATCATTGGAGTCGATATTTTAGTGTTCGCTGGAAGGTTGTGGTTTTTTTTCCCCACGGGACCAGCCGGCTTGGGGAAGATTGTTACTCTTCTATTGATTCATTGTTATATTTTTTATTATATTTATGATTCCGATCAAGATTCAAGAATATATTGGGCATTAATTAGTTTAAATGTTTATTTTTAAGAATTTTTTCTTTTTTCAATTTATTCCACTCTCAAAATTTTAAGGGACTATTGCGGCTAATGAGATAGGGCCGTTGACAGACAAATGGACTGCAGATTGCAGAGCTAAGTAAGTGATAAGTTACAAAACATTATTGAAAAATAAAAAACATTCTTTACTTAAAATTAATCTTAAAATAAAACTACTAAAGCGCTTCGTAAATCTGATCATTCAACATACAGAAGTGGCATATTGATGTAATTTTCGCTATTGATGATTTAACCGCGACTGACCAAATTAAAATCTCATCTTACTAAAATATTTAGTCTTAACAAAAATACTATAATTATAATGTAAGTTTTAACTTATCTTACAGCCGTTCCCAATATTCAATATATCATCAGTCAATCGTAACTAGCGTTGACTTTTCTGTCCCAATAAACTTATCAACGGTAACTCACCTTATCCGTGCACGCTGCCTGTCAATGGGACGACGTTTAGCTTACCAGCGATATAAAGTTTGTATTGCAATTGCAATTCACGCGTCCCAATATAAGGCGATAAGAATGACTTATCGGGTATATTGGGAAAGCTTCAGATTATTGATAGCTAATTACAGATAGCAGAAGGTAGTAATTTATCTCTATCTGTAGATAGTATATTGGGAACGGCTGTAAGTTTACTTAATCGTACTTGAATGTATTGTTTTCAGATTATATTCGTACAGTGGTATCTTACGGCCGTACCTAATTGACTATCTACAGATAGAGATAAATTACTACCTTCTTCTGTCAGTAATTAGGAAACGGCTGTTAGTCAATTATATTTCAAAGTGGTGATGAAATGGCGTATTAAATGAAGATAAATACAAGAACCTCCTTTCAATCAATTTCAAATTAAACTATGTGACGTAACTAATAAAGTACAAACGATTGAGATGACAAAATTACATCAAGAACACTGCATCAAATCTAGGATAAAGTATCAACCGGATTTTCCATGTGTCACATCCGAACGTACAAATAATCCTAAAATCTCGACAAAATAAAAAGCATTAACCATGCTGGACAAGCTTGGCCTTTGTTCCAAGAATAATAATTCCAGCTTACTTCTGACTTGGTGGAATAATTTATCAATTAGCATGATAATAAATAACATTATGACATATTATTTTTTCGTATGTACTGTACAATACGTACTAGCTGACCCATTTTTTTTAATTTATTTAGTGGCACGGGATGTAAGTCAATAGGCCACTCTAGCTGACCCAGCAAACGTATACGCTATATTCAATGATATAAAAAAAAATTGGTAATAAAAACTTTTGGGGTAAGAAAAATTGTATTCGATTGCCTTCTTGCAACCCTATTGCGGATCTGTGGATGGAACAGAATAATATAAAATCGCGATACAAAAATAGGTGTTGCTCGAAGGTGTTCTTTTTGTTGTCAAAAGTGTAAAAAAATATTAAGAGGTAGGTGTCCCTTATCATTAAGGGGTATGGAAAATAGATTTTGGCCGATTCTCAGACCTACCGATATGCACACAAAATTTCATACAAATTAATAAACACCGCGACACGTGAATTTTATATATTGGACTTATCAGAATATACTTTTACTTCCGTTTAATGTGGCATTAATAGCCTTCTTATTTATAACCAACCCTTAAATTACTATCTCTCATGCAAAATTTACAAATAAATTACGATCACAACTGGCGTGTTGGTCGCAAGTGTATGTTGTTGTCTTTTCATCCATGCACGATAATTATTATTATTTCATGTCACATCCAGTTATATACTTCATCATAGCTCCAAATAAATTCACAAACAGCATACGTAAATGACATTTGTCAATTTGACAGCTGTCTTGGTCGAGAGAGTCGAGAGTTTGTCAAAATAGCTATGAATGTAGAGTGTGCCATGCAGCCGAGGATATCGATTTATATGACGCCGAGGTAGTCTGCTTGGCATTGGTGAAAAGAATAAACTAAAATCATAGGTACTATTATATTATTAAGTATTTATTAGGAGCAACCATTAATTACGTGAGGGGATAATGGGGGAAGAGGGTCGAATCGAATCACATCAATCTTGTCACATATTACATATTATATTTTTGAAGTGAAACTTTATGAAGTAGCGGTAGATTCAATAAGAAATATATTTTTTTGACATTCATAAGTGTCATTACCGTTACCTATATGAATAAAGTGATTTTAATTTGATTTGGTTTTGATTTGATTTGTAACCCACCCGCGTGAGTGCAAGACTGTATTAGTTTGTCATGAGAGATTGTAATTTGATTAAAGTGCATTTCTCGAAGTGTCGGACATTTTTTATTATATCCCCGTGCTAGTGAAAAAAACAAGTTGGTCCTTCGAGCCGTATCTGAACTAGTGACCTATGGATATATCCATTTAAAAAAACACTTTTAAAAGTTTAAAAAGCGTATAATTGTTACTATTTTAGATTAGATTTTTGCGTAAGAGTTACATTGCAAAAATCTAATGTAAGAACAGTTACAATTACACACGTATTAATTCTTTAAAGGTGTTTTATTTAAATGTGTAACACTAGCGTAATCAAAGAAAATACTATGTATAGTCCAGTTTAAAGTCCTTTATTGAAATACAATATTTAGATATGCCTATTATATAATAGTTAGAATTAATAATTTATTATACCAATAATTTTAGTTTTCTTTAGTGGTAATTCCGCCAATTTTTGTTTTTAAACAATTTGACACGTGTTTCGCCTCTACACGTGGCATCCTCAGGACGTGTTGTCTCGCCAAAATCTGGCACGAGACTGAGTTTGAGTCTCGTGCCAGAATTTGGCGGAATTAACACTAAAGAAAACTTAAATCATTGGTATAATTATGGATTTCCGCATAGTAACGCCTGCTTCAATAAATTTTCTAATAATTGATTGTTCACTTGAGCGTAAGCCATTTCGTGATTCCTATAAATTTCAATGACATCCTGTAATAATGTGTAAATGAACAAGGCGTCAAGAAGCAACGTGCGCTAGTAATCAATCTCCTATGTGATCCGCTGGATGACGTCACTCGACCTGATACGCCGCATCATCAATCAAAATGGAGCCGAACATTGATAACTAATACTGGATATGATTATCCATTTTATGACTACAATTAGAAATTTTATTCTTTGAATCGTTTTAATTAATTAGCAAATCAATTTATATTCCCAAATAATAAAATAGTGTTTATTATTATTATTTGTATATTAAATACTAAAAAAATTCACATACTTTTTAATAAAGTAACCGAAGCCAAAATACAGTTCTTAGAATTTTTGACAAACATGCTTTGTTTTGACATTTGAGCGCCAAGTCGCTCGAATATAAGCCCTTTCTTCCCACTTATTCTCACTTCACTTTTGAAAAGCGTCGCATAATCATATATTTTAGTGATCCTTTTCTGTTTTATTCTGTACTGTTACTGTTTGGTCACGCGTTACAACCATTGTTAGCTATTTTCGTACACATACTACATAATTTTTTATACAGCTATTTTGTGGGCTTAATTTAATTGTTATTTAGTTTTTATATATTTTGATACTTATTTCATATAGTTTATAATATTCTTGGATTGGCGGTAGTTTTAAAAAATGCAATTGACTATTGTTTTAAAGAGGACTTAATCTGGTCAAATTATAACTAAAAATAGGAGTGAGGTTACATAAATTCTATCCCAGCCAAAAATTGGTACACAAAATTAATACTATTTCTTGTGCTAGCACGTCGCCTACTAGAGATAATGAGAGACGTATACTTATGGCCAAAAATGCAATGTCCCAGTTGCATAGGATATGGAGAGACCGTAACATCACGCGAAAAACTAAAACCAAATTGGTGACTTGGTCGGACCAAAAACGATCTTCTCTGAACATCAACTTCCACAATGCTATTCATGAAGATTAGAATCGCAGCAGATGGAGGGAAATCGCACGGGAGAAACTGATGCAGCGGGGGAGTCTAACCCTCTGTAATGAGTAAAACGACGTGAGGAGATAAAGAACATATATTGTCAAGTAAGTTGGATATGAAATGAAAAGACTTAAATAGAATATTTCATAACTAAAAATATTGCAAGCTGTCCATAAGGCTCGGCTCGCATGTTATATCCGATAGTTGTTAGAGAGTATTTTCCAGAGCGTATTTTAAAACAGATAATCTGGCTTTAGTTCTGAAGTTACTTTTATGTACAGTAGTATTAAGAATTGCACCTGCAACTTAATATTTATTTTCTTTTAATATTATTGCACGGAACTTTATTTCATTTTTTGAAGTAAAAGTGTCTTTTATAAGCAAATAGAAAATAAGAATAAACAGACAGGTAGACAGAAAAAAATAAAAAAAATGTTTTTTTATAAGGAACGAGACGGGCAGGATGTTCAGTTAATGGTGACCGATACGCCTTTCCCATTACAATGCAATGCCGCTGAAGATTTTTGGAAAACCCAAAATTCTGAGTGGCACTAGAAGTGCGCTTGTCACCTTCAGACATAAGATGTTAAGTCTCATTTGCCCAGTAATTTCACTAGCTACGGCGCCCTTCAGACCAAAACACAATAATGCTTACACATTACTGCTTCACGGCAGAAATAGGCGCCGTTGTGGTACCCATAATCTAGCCGGCATCCTGTGTAAAGGAGCCTCCTACTGGTAATGAGTGTAATTAATTCAAAACGATAGAATTAACAACTACATCAACTCGAGGCTAATAATAGAACCAATATCATTCATCATTTTTTTGTTCTGTATACATGAAGTGTAAACGTTTACAATATATTGATAAAGGTTTAGCTTTTTGTTTAATTAGGTAAATTAAGTGCTAAAATTACATACAGTTTACTATCAAAAAAGTAATAAACTTCTATTTGAATGGCTGAAACACATGGAATACACTAAATCTGAAAACTTACTAAATGTTATAAGGTAAAAAATTTCTACAACACACACACCAAGTCACTACACACACACAAACACACACACCTACACTTAACCATCACCCACACTAACACCAATTACTTTCTTTATCTAAATAAGTTTTCATTATTTATTTAATTAAGTTTTATTAAAATATATTTATTTTTTGTACATCCTTAACCTCAATACCACGTGCTTTGGGGGCCCGGTGACTTGTAGCACAGGTATTCGTTACCTATTTCAAGCACCGGTATCTCACAATTAAAACAATGTTTAAATATAGATTTTAATATATTGTGTATACTATGTATTTATTGTGAGAGAAAATAAATATATTTTGAATTGAATTGAATATTCACAACACGCTCACGGACCGTGATAGCTCAGTCTTATTCTCCCAAACACGGTTTCTAAAGTACGGAAGGAAACTTTTTACTTCAAAACTTGTTTTCTATTGGTAGTGCTGCGCAAATATTCACGTGTATGAAATAAGTAGTGGTTGTTTAACACAACAGATTTTGTATGCAATTGGACTTGATTCAAGTCATCAAAATACAGTGCAAATACTATAAAATACTCCTTCACACAAACAATGCCTGTTTATAGGGCGGAATAAATTTGGAATCCAAATGAGTTGGCAACAAAATACAACTGAAAATTCTGGGGATATTCAAGCTTGGAATGATGAACATGGAGTATTGCTTATTGATTGTACGACTCTTGGTTATTATATCAATTTATATTAGCCGAGTATTATCTCGAATCAAAAGCATTAAAGTTTTGTCAATGATTCAATACACACCTATTGGTGTGTGTGTTTTTTATGATAATAAGGGACGAGACGAGCAGGACGTTCAGCTGGTGAATGCCGCCAGTTCCACTCAGGATTCTTGAAGAAACTAAAAAGTCTGACCGGCACTACAATTGCGCCCGGCTCCTTGAGACTCAAGACTCTGAGTCTGATTTGCCCAGCAAATTTACTACTTACGGCGCCTTTCAAACCGAAACACAATAATGCTTACACATTACTGTTTATACTGCTCCCACTGGTGAAGTCTAAGCAAAATCTAAGTACGCTCTAAGGATCTATCTTAAAGTCCAATAAATGCTCTTATAAGTTCTTGCAGCTTAAGCTTTAAGCTTGATACATATTTGTAGTAATAAGAAGAAGCTACAAAGTTCTATTAACGGCCGTTTTCAACAACCTATTTATCCTTATTTTAACTTACTAGAGGTAGATAAATCTATTCTTTTACGCTTACTTACATATCGACAGATAGCATTGGACTATAACTATATTGGACATAACTATGGATAGATAAGATCTTGTCATTAATCGGTGACAGCAATGTATCTGTAAGTTAAACTAAGGGTACATTGGTAATTGAAAACGGTCGCTAGTCAATTAAATCAAGTATTTTCATGCTACGTAATACATGCATCGTATATAAAATTGTGATTCCCAAAACTCAAGATAAAACTATATGTAACATAACTATGGATAGATAAGATCTTGTCATTAAACGGTGATAGCAATATAACCGTAACTAGAGATACATTATTGAAAACGGCCGTTAATATTTTGTTCATATCTAGTATTTATACATCTATGTTTATTTACGACCCAATTCTGCCGCAACTAAATTCAAAGCCTTAACGCCCGATCACTATAAATTTAATAATAGTTAAATGATCGAAAATGATTAGCCTTTACTGAGAAATTATAACCATTAAATGGATATTGTGTTAAATGGATTAGGAAATGTTTTTGTGTAATTACTATTTACAATATTTTTAAAATAGTTTAAAAATATTGTAAATAGTAATTACAACTTACGCACATCTAGTACGTATATAGATACGTACTATATGTGCCCCACGGATTCAGCTACTTGTAATACTACCCGACCAGCTGACGCACCAGACGACCCAGCAGACGTTGTATTGCCTATTAAAGTAATAAAAAAATAAATGATTAAAATTTTTGGGCTACAATAAATAGATGACGACGAAGATAATATAAAAATCGTAATCCGAACATAGGTGTTGATTGTAGACAGTTAAAAATGTATTTTTTAATGCTGAATCATAATGAAATAAAATTAAAAAAAGTCAGAAAAATAAAAATAAATATTTAATTTAGGAGAATGAAAAAAAGATATTGGCCGATTCTTAGATCTATTGAACATACATATAATATTTCACAAAAATCGGTCAAGCCGTATTACAATATTTCATAGACGACAGGTGCAGCTTAAAACTAGGTAGATTATACTGTTCCTCCTCACAAACCAACAAAATCCCTTAAGCTTTTAAATATATTATTAGTTGTATTCATTATAAAAAAATACTGTCAAGTCAGCGTGAAAATTCAGTTTTCTAAATAAAAAGTTGGATTCAATATTAAATTCCTAAGGATATAAAATTTTACTACGTAACCCTTGGACTAAGGACGCAGGTGTCCATCAGACCCTGGAGGCTAGTTTGCTGAGATCGAAAAAGAAAATCAGACTAAGCCATTAAATTTGGCTCAAAGTCAGAATGAAAATAAGATTTGCTGATATAAAATGACTAATAGATATCAATAAAGTTCTGTTTTGATTAAAAAGTATCTAAAAATTATTAAAATAATTTGTACAGTTTTTCATTTATATTGTATCCTCAATTAGAAGAACTTTCGTCTTCTTTCTCCAAACTCAAACTCAATTATGAGTTTATTTCGTAAGAGTATTTGTAATTGTTAAATAACAAAGACGAATCATTCTCGAAAATTGCGGCTTTGAAAAAAAGAACTTTTTAAAACGTCCCTTTGGCTTTTTTTAATGGAAAACGAGGACAAACAATCATCTGGTTTTAAGTGATCAACACCACTCACATTCTCTTGCAACACCAGAGGAATCACAGGAGCGTTACAAGCCTATAAGGAAGGACTTTATAAGAAAAACGCTCTCCTGGGTTATAACTTCTAAAATTATGAAAAAAATCCGAAAATGTGATCATATTGCTACTAAACTAGTAATACTTATTAAAAAGCTCACACGTTTTAAGATTCCTCTTGGTCTGGCCTTTTCCCATTTTATTTGGGGTTGGCCCTCCGTATCATGTGTCTCCAGGTGGCTCGGTCCTGGGTCGTCTCTTTGTTTATGTGGGCTTCTTTCAGGTTCTTATTTACTATAGACATCCATGTGATTCGGGGTCTTCCTCGTCCTCGAGGTTTAGTTACTATATCTAACACTTTTCTGCTCATGTGGTTATATGGTCGCCTCATAACATGTCCGTACCACCACAGACGGATCCCCTGCGGTTTATCTCGGATAGGTCTTACTTTAAAGGTGCCTCTTATGTGTTTGTTTCTGACCTGATCCAGCCTAGTGTGGAGGTGGGAAGGTGGTGTACACCTTCCCACCTGAGCATCTTCATCTCTGCGCAGTGCAATTGATTCGCATGTTTTAAGATTAACGTAGAATAAAAGATACTTCAATAAGAAGTAAATATACTATGGATGATTCTTACTTGAAATAAACTTCATATTTTTTTTATTTAAATCCAATGAGAGTGTATACTTTTACTTTTTTTCGGACAATTTGCTTTTGTATTTAATTTAAATAAATGTTTATTAATAAATTGCATAACTAAAATAATAGATATCTGAGCTTTGAACAATTTTATAATAATTAACGATGCTTATATTTTACTTTGATATTGAGACTAACTCAAGTTAGTCATGCTGTTTGCATAGTTTTGCTGCATCGCATGCATGTTATTAAAATAATAAGCTGTAAATATTAATCAAAAAGAATGTGAACTTCTTCTTTTTAAAGTTTAACCTTTTCGGGGAATGGGTCGTAAATGGTAAAATGTGTATCTTTAGTAATTCATAAGTGTAATTTTATGATCTCAATGATTAAATCTAAAATTTTGATTTTAAAAGCAGCTCTATTGAAAAGGTCATGTTTGAAGCTATTTATCATATTGTGAAGTAGAAAGTGCAAAGCTTGGGAACTATCGTAAGTCTTTTCGTACCACAAGCATAAATTCAACTTCAAGTCTACTTTGAGGAAATTTACAACTTACCCAAGCTGCGATGTGTGGAGCTTAACCTAAGTTAGCATTCAACTTGTCACCCTGTCTGCGTAGGATTGAGATTAAAAAAGTTTGCCAAGTAACAGTTGAGCATTTGATAATGTTTTCAAATTACGTACGAAATAAATTTATTATTATCTCTCATATATGTTGCGAATGAACGTACTAAACTAATAAGGAATACATATATAAATATTATTAAATATTATAACATTATATATAAATCAGTTTCAATTAATTCAGCTAATGTAATATTATGAATTACTAAATATTTGTTAAAATTAAATATTATTATCACTACAAGAGGTATCAAAATTAGAGAAGTTGGAAAAACATATTTACAAAAAAAACTTCATGTATTCTAATTCAAATATTTTTATTCAATATATGTATATGATACGGATATGACATCACTTATTGAAAGTCAAAAACTATCACCCATTCCAAAACAATATGTTTACTAGTTGTACAATTAAACAATATTGTATAGTTAAACTAATTATTTAATAGCGGTCGCTCCATTCCCAATCTGTGGGATCATTAAGAATGTCATTTATGTTATAGTAACCTAAAGGTTTTAGTTAAGGTTAGGTGATAAATCACACAAACGTTTTTTAACAATTCTTTTGAATAACGTAATACTTTTGTTTTGAACTTTTTCTGGGATCTTGTTGTAAAAGCATATGCATCGCCCCACAAAAGACTTCACTTCTAGGATTAATACACACACAAAATTTGGAAACATAATTTTATGAACGAAAATCGAAATCCCAGGAGTGAGGGTTATCACTTAAAAAAAATAACATTTGGTTTACTTTCATATACTCTAATATCATCCACCCTCCATGATACGTTTAAGAACCGCATATTATGAGCACCATAAAAATAGACTGTTTTATTAGAACGAAGTTCTTATTAGTGCTAAATAAAAAACCTCATTTGTCGTATCACCGCTCTTCGACAACACTTCCCTTGCCCAAGCCCCGCCTAGTATCGGAATACAGGGTCTCGAAATCTCGAGCGATTGAGGAAGGCAAAGCCGAATTGGTTTTGAAGAAGCTGGGCATCATTAATAGAGCACGGCAATACTTCAAGCCGGCTCACATTCTAACGCTCTACAACGCGCAGGTCCGGCCACACATGGAGTATTGCTGGCATCTCTGGTCTGGCGCACCCCAGTATCAACTCGATCCAGAGCAGCTCGAATTTTCGGGGACCCAGTGCTCTGTGAACAGCTGGATCACTTGGCGTTGCGTAGAGATGTCGCTTCATTGTGTGTCTTCTACCGCATTTATCACGGGGAGTGTTCCGAAGAAATGTTTAACCTGATTCCTGCCACCGACTTCCACCTTCGCACGACATGCCACGAGTGAGGATATCATCCCCAAAATCATCCAGATGGTGTGGTGGTCCTACACAGTGTGGTTCTCAAGTAGATTTCTTCCATGTACAACAAAGCTGTGGAATGAGGTGACTAGTGCGCTCGTTTGTCCTCCTATTCCATAAAAAAAAAACATTCGACAATTTTAATAGACACTCATCACAGCTGTCTATTTTCTGGCTGGTTGCCCTTGGTTGTCCTTCGCCTACAGATTCCTCAAAATAACAAGTCAATTTTAGAAATGCTTCCATTAATTAGTCGTGACTCGCGTCTCAGTCCCCAGGCTGCCAGCTTTAATATCTCGATATTTATAAAGGAAATGACAAAATACGAGTTATTATTGTTAACAATATATCTTGGTATTTATAAAGTAAATGATAACACAGCAGTTGTTTTTCTTATGTTTCCAATTTATGTATAAAATTGTTGCCAATCTGAATTTAATAAAATGTGTGATATTTTTATTTATTTATAGCTTTATTTCCTTACATCCATACATTAAGATATTTACTTATAAATTGTATTTGTTAGTATTTCACTATTTTAAATAAAAAATACCAATTTTGTTGCTATAATTAGTTTTTATTTTCGACATAAGGACCGCATTTAGCGGTAAAAGCCTCCTCCATTGATTTCCACTTGTTCCTGTCTCTTGCAATTCTTGTCCACATCTTTCCTGCTGTTTCTACTATGTCATCGCTCCATCTCTTATTAGACCTGCCTCGATTTCGTTTCCTATTTATAGGGTACCAGTTCGTTACTACTTTGGACCATCTTTCGTCTTTTGTTCTTTGTATATGTCCAGCCCATTTCCATTTTAAACGTAGAACAGATAAGGCTAAATCTTTTGTTTTGGTTTTATTTCTTATTGTGACATTTTTAATTTTGTCTCTTATTCTTAGCCCCATATAAATGTTTGATATATTCATTATTTATTTATTTTATAAGAAGAACACAAACAGAAATACACGGATAAACAGTGAGTTTGAAGAATTATAATACATGTATTATATAACACGTGTTACACTGGTTTTTAACAATATTGCCTTATCTACGCTTAATAGTATTAGTGCATTAAAAAATATATAAAATTTTTCAATAATATTTCATAATTTAAATAATTTATACGTCTAGATAATCTCTTGCTGTTAGACAGTCGAGAAAACACGCCAGGAATATTAGTTTAGTGTGCGTGACAAGCTAAGTCTTACACTCGCGATTTGTACGCTTTTTGTTAGTGTGCGTGAATTGCTCAAAATAGACGTTAATTCTAAAGTCTATTTTTCGACGTTTTCACAGCTGTCAAAGTCTATCTCTAGATGCATAAATGGTCTTAGTTTCATAACATCAAGATTTACTTCGTAAAATATGCTCCCTGTTGATATAATGAAATTGTTTCACCGCACAAGGAAGCTCATCCCACAGCTTTGTAGTACGTGCAAGAAAGCTCCTTGAAAACCGCACTGTGGAGGAACGCCACATATCCAGATGGTGGAGGTGATATCATAACTTGTGGCGTGTCGTACCAAGGTTGAATTTGGTGGCAGGAATCAGGTGAAATAGGTGTTTGGAACAATTCCCGCGATAAATGCGGTAGAAGACACACAATGAAGCGACGTCTCTACGCAATGCCAAGTGATCCAACCGTTCAGAGAGCACTGGCTCCCCGGGTTACATCACGTAGTAAGAATTTTTCGTCAACCATCTTAGGTATCACAAAAGATCCCAAATTTTTTGAATCTTTACGGAGAGTAAATTTTTTGCAGAGATATTTATTATTATGACGTAAATTATATTAATATATTCTGTATATTCCTGCGCATTTATTTTTTATTAATAATTGCAGTGTAAAGTTACTCCAAGTATTAAATAATTTCTCCCTGTCATGTAATAATTGTATAAATTCGATACTACCATATAATTTTATAAAAGATATAGTAGTATCGAATTTATACAAAAGAGTACTGTGCGGCAAATCAAAATATTATTTCAATTTTGAATTTTCAAATGGGGTGATAGATAGTCACGTTTTGCGTATTAGAAATTTATTATATGTTCTCAATTTTATTATGATAAATTTAATCAAAAATAAAATGCGGTCTAAAATCAGCTATATTATGCAGTTTAAATGTTATATATCAAACGAGCTTTATTCTTTTATAATGTTATATAATTATCTTATAAATTTAAAAGTTTCGTTATTGTATGGTTGCTTTAATGCTATAGTTTTTGATCATTATTTATAAGTATTTTATCACTTTATTACACATATTAAATATACTACTTCAAATATATTTATATATTATTTAATTATTATATATAATATTAATTATATATAATTAATTAAAAATTGGCCTACTTAATCCGGGATCCTCAAATCGATAATCGGGAGTTTCTCGTAGCAATGGATCGGCACCACGTGGATCTGATGTGTATCAATGAGACGTGGCTGCGCTCTGGGCATGAGGGCCTCGCTCCAGCCCCGGCTGGCTACAGACTGCACCACGTGCCGCGCCCTCCCAGCGTGCGCTCGCGCGGGGGTGGTGTTGGCTTTTACGTGAAGAAAGATATTTCGATGCGGATTCTGTCGCACCCTATTGCTCCTACGGTTGAACAAATGTGGCTCAAGGTCGAGGTAAGTGGTAATAAGCTTGTAGTTGGTACAGCATATCGCCCTCCGTGGATGGAACCTGAGACATTTTTTGATGCGTTAACGGAATCTTTGGGATCATTTGTCTGGTGTGCCGGTGTCACCCAATATAACAACAATTTCGTTATATTAGGTGATTTCAATATTAATGGGTTGTGTAACAATCATCCGAACTTTAAAAAAATTGAACGTTTTTAAATTCATTTAATCTGATACAGCACGTCTCGACACCTACGCATTTCACTGCTCACTCAGAAACACAACTACACTGGCCTGCAAAAGTAAGTATCACACTTTTCAAATTAATTTTTTTTCTTAACTATAGAAGATTAAAAACGTTTTGTTGCAAATTTTATAGGCTTTAATTCTTAGAAACTAAAATTATAAATTAGTCACATTTTTGACTTAAAAAAGATAAAACAATGAAAATAGACATTTTTAGTTTTGTGTAAAAAAATTCAACTAAAATGTATTACATGTTATTTAATTTTTAATAACTGGTATTGCCTCCTTGAGCTCTGATTACAGCTTCGAGCCGGTTTGGCATACTGAACACTAGGTTTCGGAGCCGATGTTGGGGAATATTCTCCCATTCTTCTACCAGGGCCTGCTTTAGTGCCCTGAGGGTAGTAGGTCTGCGATTCCTGACTAGCCTCTCAAGCTCATCCCAGGCGTGTTCAATCGGGTCTGAGATCAGGACTATCATGCATCAGCATCTATCCAACACCCATATTTGCTAAATACGGCCCTGCATACTCATTGACAATCGCTTGAGCATATCTTTGCCCAGTGAGGGTGCCATTTTCTATGGCTACTAGCTCTGTGCAACCTTCTGAAGATATGCCAGCCCATACATGGACACTGTCTCCAACGTATTGGACTCTTTCTGAGATGCAGGCTTGAAGGTATCGCTCACCAGGTCGCCTGTAAACACTTCGCTGTCCATCAGAAGTGTAAAGGGAGAATCGAGACTCATCTGCAAATAAAATTCTTGACCATTCTTCTTCATCCCACTGCATGTGTTCACGGGCGTATCGCAGTCTCGCTACTCGATGCTGTATCACGAGTTTTGCCACTCGCTGGTCTTCGGGGTTTCAAATTTGCTTCAGCAAGTCCTCTTCTCACTGTACTGTCACTAATGTAGTCCCTCCGGGTCTGAAGTTGCTGCTGGACTTCAACTGCATTTTGGTGGCGATTTCTTAACACAGTGGAAATAATATAACGATCTGCTCGGGCACTGCTACACCTGGGCCTGCCATTACAAGGTCTCCTCAGATGTGTCCAGCCTCTTCGTACCTTCGCTTTACCTTCTGGACCGTTCGTACCGTCACACCCACCATTCCTTCAGTGCGACGAATACTGATGCCTAGTTCCAGAAAAGCCATGATCCTAGCACATTCTTCAACTGAAAGAGGCATGATAAATAAATGTTATGTGCTTTTTAGCATAAATTTTTAAAACAAGACCCATCGATCTTGAAAAAAATTTAAAACAGAAAGAAAAATGTGAATGGTAAAATTGTAATTCGGAAACGTCCACTTTGAAAAAGGAATGATTTTGTTTTTGAAGTTTTTTTTCAGCCAATTCTTAAAAGAAGATTACCGACTATAAAGTTTTTATGTACAAAATTAAATTCTCTTTGGAGTCCTTTTTATTTCGAACGTATATCTTGTGAACTTAAAACGTTATCCCAATTTTAAAAGTGTGATACTTACTTTTGCAGGCCAGTGTAGATTGTGTGTGTGCTAACAGAACACTTTCTGTCACACATGTTGTTGTGGATCATATAGAGGCATTAAGTTCTCATGCGTATATCACATGTATCTTGGATTTTCCCAAGCATCAAATGAAACTAAAATTTATTACCTACAGACCCTTCAAAAATATTGATAGAATTAGTTTTCAACAATCACTGGACAGCATTACATGGGACAAATTATTATTAGTGAATAACGTAAGTGATATAGATCTCAATTTTACTAGTATTATTATATCTTTGTTTGATTTTGATGCACCTAATACAACACGATTTACTCAAGATACTCAATACCCTTGGATTACGTATAATATAAAATTGATTATGAAAAGGCGGGATGAAGCATTTAAAAGAGCTCGTAAAACTAATAATGTAGCAAATGTACAGTTTTATAAAGACTTGAAGCGTTACGTTCCTCAAGCACTGCGTCGTGTAAAACAAGTATACTTTAACACATACATAAATTCCAATATTAAAAAACCGAAAATATTATGAAAGCATATTAAGGACCACATTAGGCTAAAACATAAAATTTGTAGTTTACCTCATCATCTTAATGATTCAAATAAAATCAATTCCCACTTCCTTCAAATTCCAGGCACTGGCCATGTGACATTATCAACTCTGACTTACTATGAATTTCACAGACACAGTTATACAACATTTGAATTTAAAACGATTGATGATAATATAGTACGTAAAGCTCTTTTTGAACTTAAATCGCAAGCGATTGGTATTGACGATATTTCACTTGACATGTTACTACTGGCAATGCCTAAAATACTATTCGTACTAACAAATATAATAAATGTCTCCTTCCAAACTTATGGCGTCATGTTATTATCCGTCCTATGCCAAAAAAAGACAACCCCGATGACTTTAAAGACCTCCGACCCGTTAGTGTTCTGTTTAGTGTGCTAGTTCCTTGTCCTTCTAAAATAATTGAAAAAATTGTTTATAAGCAATTAATAAATTATTTCGAAACCTATAAAATTTTACCAGAACATCAATCCGGGTTCAGAAAGAAAAGAGGTACCATGACTGCACTCTTTGACGTAGTTGACAACATTCTAGCAGCTCAGAATGTGGGTAAAGTAACCATTTTAGTATTGCTTGATTATTCTCGTGCTTTTGAAACCTTAAATTTAACTCTATTACTACCAAAATTAGCCTACTATGGACTCAGTGAAAATATTATACAATGGTGTCATAATTACCTCCTTCATAGAACTCAGAAAGTTGTAGAAGAAGATGGTAAAGTTCGCTATTCAGAGTGTAGTAACATGAAAAGAGGAGTTCCACAGGGATCTATATTAGGCCCTCTTTTATTTATTTTGTATAGTGCGGACATATTGCAAAATATAAAGCACTGTAAGTATCAAATGTATGCAGATGACATTCAACTATATTTATCTTTCAATCCTCACGACATAGTTGATGCAATCAATTTAATTAATTCAGATTTAAACGAAATTTACAAATGGTCAGAGAAAAACTCATTAATTCTCAACCCAGCTAAAACAAAATATATGATTTTTGGTACACAGAATGGTTTAAATACAATTGAGCGATACAATCTTGATATAAAAATTAATAATTATAAAATTGAACGTGTGCATGAAGCAAGAAATTTAGGACTGATAATGGATGAAAGTCTGCGATTCGAAAAATATATAAACTTGACAATTTCAAATTGTTTTTATCGTCTTAAAGTGTTATATAAATTAAAACAATACTTAAATTTAGAAACACGCATACGTCTGTGTGATGCTCTCATCCTTTCTAAATTTAATTATATGGACACCGTTTATGGCCCACGACTACTGAGTAAAACTAAAAATTCCATACAGCGAGTGCAGAATGCGTGTGCTAGATTTTGTTGGAATATTCCTCCCTGTAGTCACGTTACACCATATCTCAAAGAGGCAAAAGTACTCAACATGGACGGAAGAAGGCATTTACACCTTGCTGTGTTACTCTTTGGCATAATTGCTTGGAAAACACCAGCATACTTATATTAAAAGTTAGAATGGCTTAAACAGCAGACTTGACAGCATAAAGATTTGAATATGGATACGAGCTCCGCTTTTCGTATATTAGTTATTCCTAGCCACCGCACTGCTGCGTTTCGGGGAAGTTTTAGATATCAAGCCACCAAGTGCTGGAATGATTTGCCACCTCCACTTCAACTTAGTAATTCCATTCAAAATTTGAAAATAAAAACTAAAAATTACCTACTTAGTGATATTTATAAACCTGTTTAACTTCTTGTACCTCTTTTAAATTTTATATTATAATATTAACATTAATAGTAACCATAATATATATTATCACTTATTTATTATTAATAACCTCATATTTTATGATTTTTCCGTCGTTAAGATCTAAACGATCTTCTTTTAACGTTAATTTTTTTTTATATATTTTTTTTAAGAGTTAAAAACAAAAATTAAATCTATACTGCCTTTATTTAATTATATTCATAGACTTATATTCATAATTATAATTTAAAATTTACTAGTCGCTGCTACTCCCAGACTCAATAATGTTGGGGCTACTGATAACCAGTGCTACATTGGCACCACGCCATTGCAGCTTTTTACTAAGGAGCCATTTGGAGACATTCACTGCCGCACAGTACCTTTTTCGTTTTAAGCTATAAATTGTATTATTTAATTTGTTTTATTTGTTAGTTCTAAAAAATTATTACTTATTTTTTGTATCATTTTAATAATTGTGTGGTGGTGGTTTTTGTTATCAATAAATTTTTATTCTATTCTAATTCTGTATTGGCAAAGGTAAGAAAAGATAAAAAGTTTTAAACTGGGAATAACTTTACTTCGCGTTAATTAATAACATATTGTTTTCCTGCGGTTCTTGTCTATAAAAATATTTCAAACTAGCTGACCCGACAGACTTCGTACTGTACTCTTCGTACTGTGCACAAATAATACAAGACCAAAATTAGCCAAATCGGTCCAGCCGTTCTCGAGTTTTAGCGAGACTAACGAACAGCAATTCATTTTTATATATATAACTAGTTGACCCGACAGACGTTGTTCTGTATATAATAAATAAAATAATGTTTTTTATTAATTTGTCAATAATATTTCATAACATCAAGAATTATTTCGTAAAATATGCTTCCTGTTGTTGTAATGAAATTGTTTCACAGCAGAACTGTCAAACCGTGCGTCAGTAAATTCTCTCATAGAAAATACGTCCATACAAAACAAATATCGGACGACGGGGGACACATCAAAGGAAAAAAAATTGTTGTTTTTATTTAATTCCAAACACTTTCATATTTATTCACCTTTTAAACCTTCCCTGGACTTCCACAAATAATTCAAGACCAAAATTAGCCAAATCGGTCCAGCCGTTCTCGAGTTTTAGCGAGACTTACGAACAGCAATTCATTTTTATATATATAGATAATAATTTACATTGCCATGAAACAGATTTATTTTGTTTTTTTTTTATGAAAATTAGAGAGGAGACTAGCAGTGCCGCTCAGGATTCTTGAAAAACTCAAAAATTCTGAACGGCACTACAATTGCGCTCGTCACATTGAGACAAAAGATATTAAGTCTCATTTGCCCAGTAATTTCACTAGCTTCGGCGCCCTTCAGACCGAAACACAGTAATGTTTACACATTACTGCTCCACGGCCGAAATAGGCGCCGTTGTGATACTCATAATCTAGCCGGCTCCCACTGGTGTGCATAAAAAGTGTACTGTCATTATGTTTAATGTAATATAATTTTTGATAATTATGTTTTTCTAGGGTTTAACCCAGGTGAAGTTAGGGTAATGGTGACCACGACTCATGCAATTGGATCGAAATATCGGCATCAAATATATAAAATATAAATCGTGAGTACCCGTCTTAATAATTACATTGTTAGGGTAAGTTGATAATTTTGTAAAAAAAAAGTTTTTCATACAATTGTGAAACAGACCCTCCGAGATACTGCAGCGACCGTATTTAATAAACATTTAAATTATACTTAATAATTGGTAATAAGCAAAAGTTACAGGAGTTTGAATGATAAATACAATATTTTATTTGCATAAGGTTTCCGCTTTCCGAGAGCTTGAGACAACAAAGATTTGAACAAATAATTGTACACGGAAATATACAGCGAATTGTGAAAATTATATCTTCATCCGTTTTATTTATACGTAGAAAGCAATTTTAATATAAACTTTTACTTAAATATTGCAAGCTTAACGTTATTTGAATATAATTAATAATATATTTTATTTTGTTCCTTATAACAGATATTATTTGAGATAACAGGTGAATGAGTTTATATATCTGGGTTCTAAATTTACAAGAGATGGAAAGTATGAGAGCGATATTGAAAGAAGGGTGAATGCAGTAAACATTAAGAATGGAGCTTTGCACTCCTTTATGAACAGGCAGATGGTGTCTAATAAGGCTCGTTTGGCTGTGCATGAGGGGGTGTTGGTTCCAACACTCATGTGAAAGTTGGGTATGGCAGAAGAAACATGAAAGCAGAATAAATGCAGTTGAGATGAGAGCGTTGAGAAGTACGATAGGAGTTAAACTGAGTGACAGGATAAGAAATAGTGAGATGAGGAAACGTTGTGGTCTGAAAAAAGATGTTGTGACAAAAATTGAGAAAAGTATGCTGAGATGGTTTGGACGTGTCGAGAGAATGAATGAAGAACGATTGACGAAGAAAGTGTATAAGGCCAGTGTGAATGAAAGTGTTGGAAGGGGTAGACCTAGGTGGACGTTTCAAGATCAAATCAGGGACGTCTTGAAAAAAGGCCAGGTCAAGAGTACCCTAAACCGGAGAGCATGTATGAAAGGAATAATGAAAGTGGACGAAGCGAAACAAGTATGTAAGGATCGTAGCAAGTGGAAAAAAGTGGTCTCTGCCCACCCCTACGGGAAAGAGGCGTAATTTTATGTATGTATGTATATTATTATGAGTTAAAGTAATAAATTTGCTAAGTATCCAAATGTTTTCATACTTAGCTCATTTATTACTTTTTCTTTGGTGTTAATTCCGCCAATATTTATCTTTTAAACATTCGACAGGTGTTTCGAACATCAAGGTGGAGACTCAAGGTCTCGTGCCAGATTTTGGCGAGTCAACATGTCATGAGGATGCCTCGTGTAGAGGCGAAACACTTTAGGTCCATTTCGATACTGTCTCGGTGTGGTGCGCCACCATGGTGTCGCGGTGAAATATATCCCTTAATTGAATGTAATCTTAATATTGTAAATACAGTATGGCAAAAATATTAAGCAAATATTTGAATTTCATATGAAATTGAAATAAACAATAACATGACAACAATTAAAGAATCGTAGTAAATTATCGTAAAGAAAAAATAGTTGTCGTTTTTTTTATGAAAAAAAGGGCTTATGGTAATTGATACGCCCTGCCCATTACAATGTAGTGCCGCTCAGTATTTTTGATAAACCCAAAAATTTTGAGCGGCATTACAATTGCGCTCATCACCTTGAGACATAAGATGTTAAGTCTCATTGGCTCAGTAATTTCACAAGCTATGGCACCTTTCAGCCCAAAACACAGTACTGTTTACGCATTACTGCTTCACGGAAACAGATTTATTATATTTAATTAAGCTCCAAAATACAAGAAAAGAAAAATGATGTTTGCTATCCGTATCACTGCAATACAACTAATATATGGGACCGAGCGTCTAGACTGTCACGCCAACTGAAAAGTGAAAGGTGCGCGAGAAATGATGCGCCCTAAAAGCGCACTAAAAACGTTACTATCCCATTTGATGAGTAGGTTTTAGTCTCCATATTTTTCTCATACCAGGCGCCTTATATGAAAATTGATTCTTAAGGAGTAAACTCCAATAAACATTATGTGAAATGTAATAAAAGTTAAAATTTCACACTCTTCTAAAATTTATTATTAATTTTACAATCAACCAGAGAGAGGACCCAATGAAACCGCAGCAGTAAGGAATCGCTCCATACTATAGTCGTATATTGGAAAGTTACGAGCTTAATATCTGAAATGCCAAGTAAATCTGTTACCACTTTTGTACGCCGCAATATTGACGTGCATTATTCGATAATATTGGAAAATTAATCTTTTTGCAGCGTATTCTTGCAAAGATACTTTGATTAAACTTCTTGCAAGCAGGCGTGCGATCTAAAACATATTGAGTGCTTTAAATATTTTTATTCTTCTTTAATATGGTTATAACTTTTGTTATTTTTAAAAATAAACTATTCATTTCAGACAGGCTGTTTTTGAGACATAAATAAACCCTGCATTTTGAAAAATGAATTGAAAAAGTATCCCTTGCACGATGCGGGTGTCTATAAACTGGACTATGTCTGTGCTCTGTCTCACATTAGGCAAACCAAAAGCAACATCTAAAGCCGTCTCAAAGAAGACATTGCGGATGATAAACACAGACGTCACTCTAAGTCAGCAGTATGTGTACGTACATTATACCGTCCAAACCACTACGTCATCCGCTTTGACGAAACAAAAATTTAGACATTATAGAATACATTTCATCCAAGTGAAGATATGGCACTAAAAAAACATCCGAATTTCAATAGAGTCGATGGGCTAAAATTATCTAACACCTGGAATCCAATAATCTCCAAATTAAAACTCAAAACTATACATACCAAAAACAGGAGGACACTGTCAGTAAATTTTGCCAAATACCACCTCGGAGGTAACAAATGGTGTCATATCACATCATAATGACAACTAAAAAAAACTTGACAATGGCTCAATCGCTTATCGCGCGGAAACAAAAAACCAAGAAGAATGACACCTAATACCATTCTCGACTCCTGTCAACCGCTGTCTCCCTGAAAACGTGCTCGGCAAAGGTCTCGAAACGTCGGGTTCAATATAATAATAATGTAACTTTTACGCAATTACCTGATGTAAAAATACAGTGACACTCGTTTTAATCCTTTCAAAAGTATTTCATTTAAATGACACCATATTTATAGATTGCACGGAGTTATAGCGGATCACCTAAAGAAAAGTGTTTATCGCCAACTATGCAGTACAACACCAGAAGAATCACAAGAGAGCGTTTATAACACAGACATAAGTTTTAAAATCTCATTTGCCCAGTAATTTCACTAGCTACAGCGCCCTTCAGCCCGAAACACATTAATGCGTACACATTACTGCTTAACGGCAGAAATAGGCGCCCATTATCTAGCCGGCATCATGTGCAAAGGAGCCTTCCACTGGTATAAGTAAGTATCTATTCTTCAATAAATTGTTACTATGAAACGACTTGTTATTTCATTTTAAATATCACATATGCTCGAAACAATTAATCTCTTTAAAACTATAAAAAAAAATACACTTGGTGAACAAAATGAAAGCTTGTTTGTGCGCTACGTGTTAAAATCTTTTATCGCGAAATTTAAGTTCAAAGGAACCTTAACAAAGATAAACTATGTAAGCGAGAGTTTGCAAACTTTATTCTACTTCGCGTTTCTATATGCATTACTGTTGTACAAGCTTTACAAGAACAATGAATATGTAGAAAGTAATAAGTTATAGAAAAGTATCATAACTTTTTTCTTATGAAAATAAGGGACGAGCCGAGCAGGATGTTCAGCTGATGGTAATTGATACGACTTGCCCATTACAATACAGTGCCGCTCAAGATGATTGAAAAACCCAAAAATTCTGAGCGTCACGACAATTGCGCTCGTCACCTAGAGACATAAGATGTTTAGCTTCATTTGCCCAGTAATTTCTCTAGGACCCATTAGACCGAAAGACAGGAATGCTTACACATTACTGCTTCACGGCTAGCCGGCATCCTTTGCAATGGAGCCTCCTACTGGAACTACAGTGCATTTGAGATTTCAGATGTAGAAATAATCGAGATCGCGTATTTTTAGTAAAATCAACAGTAATTTTAGAAAAGTAAGAAATTTAAAGTCATAAAGTCACTTACATTGTTTATTTTCAACCCTTCTAGCGTTTTGCAGGGTAATTGGCATCAAACGTATTAAAAGGGAAAAGAAGCTACATTATAAGCGATTTACATGTAGGCTGTATTTTATAAAGTAAAAATATTTTCTCAAAATATGCTTTGTGTTTTTGTTAACATTAACTTGTAAATTTTAACGAGCCGTTTCTGTTGAGTATTTTTGTATGTATATTTTGTGAAATGAAATGAAAATTACTGCTTTTTTGGGGTAAAAAGACCAACAGAGCTAGTCTCACTGTTTCTTTTTAATTCTACAATTTAATTCATCTATCAGTGAACTCACTAAGTCGAAATTTATCTGTTTATTATGCTTTATTTATAATTTATTAGGAATAATAAAGTTACAAAATAAGACTGGATTACTAGTATACATAAGTACATATTAATTATTGTGAAACCCACACCACATATTCCTTTAGGCGGATTATTCGATAATGTTCAATATCTTATTTACAAAAGCTTCCATTAGATACATATGGATACAGACATATTAGACCAAAGAATAGGAAGAAATAGAAACGAGAGAAAAAAAAAATTAAATAACAAAAGAAAACAGAAAGACAACTCATTTATTAATTATTCTTGGTTCTTTATATTAATTAAATTGAAGTGAATAGAGATAATTAATACACCAGAGGCTCCGTTACACAGGATACCGGCTAGATTATGAGTACCACGACAGTGCCTATTTCTGCCGCGAAGCAGTTTTGTTTAAGCATTATTGTGTTTCAATATAAAGGGCGCCGTAGCTAGTGAAATTACTGGGCAAATAAGACTTAACATCATAATATGTCTTAAGGTGATAAGCGCAATTGTAGTTCCGTTCAGAATATTTGGCTTTTTCAAGAATCCTGAGCGGCACTGCATTGTAATGAGAAGGGCGTAACAATTACCATCAGCTGAATGTCCTGCGCGTTCACCCCTTATTTTCATAAAAAAACTACTATTTTAAAATATTAAATAAGTTTTAAAAGATTTTACGAAAGAAAAAAAACATAAAACAAGTTATTATTTATTGGATTAAGTCTTATATTTCTAAATTCATTAAAAGTTATATTTTGTTTGGATTAGTAGTTGCAATGTTATGTTTCAATTTAGTCAGAGTTGCTGAACGTTATACTAGCAAACACGATGCAGCTACGAAAGCCACAATATGCTTTGAACCTCAAGCTCCCCCGCAGTATTAACGAGGTATGTAAATTTAGAGATGCGGGAACACGTGCATGATAGGTCAATGTTAATTGGATGGAGTTAATATAGAATTGTTAGTTAATATTGAGGACAGAACTAGATAGTATAGCTTCAGTTATTAGGTTATTGATAAAAGCTTCTTCTTCTTCTTCTTCGTGTTTTATTGGCTCTGCGCGTTAAGCGATTGAGCCATTGTCAAGTTTTTCTTTATTTCTTTTTAAAACGGAAATTTTTGATAGGATCAGGAAAGGATAGAAAATAATATATAATGGGATACTTATTACTTATTTACAGTTTAATATCATTTAATAGGATAAATGAGGAAAGAAGTTTATATACACAAGGTTCATCAGAGGATAAGAGGATGTCAACAGAAGTAGGAAGTGGGATATGACACTGAATAAGACCCGGGTATAACGATTCCCAGTTATATTTTGGGCATGATAAAAATATATGGTTCAGGTCACCCAACTCACTACATTCCCACAGATCACTATTCACAATTCCAAATTTCGCCAGTTGAACAGGAGAGCAAACGTGGCCCAAACGCATACGCGTCAAGATACACGTCACTCTCCTGCTCAACACCAAACCTGAAAACCATGGCCTTAACGGAATACAGTTTTGAATTCTAGCAAATGTTCTGATTTTACTAGTATGAAGTCAGATACATAGAGGTGAGAATATCGAAACTTCTAAAGTTTAAAGATCTATCTAAATAGATCGATATTAATTGGACGGAGTGATATACAATTGTTACTACTCATCAATAGGTACTCAAGCTTAGGGTGGACAGTTAAAATTCATGTGTAAGGAATCATTTGATTTGATTTTTCCATTCATCCAGGATTCGTAACACGGTATCAATTCTTCTTAAATAAAATTCCAACATGTGATAATATTGCAGTATATCCAGTTACATAGATTGTTCGTTAAACATTTTAGTTAATTCGTTAATCTACATTAAGAATTGAAATGGTGGAAGCGGTGTCTTTCAATACAGGCACTAATTGCTTAGCGGAAGACACTAGCCCAAATTATGTTAATGTTTGTTTTAAATAATGTAAATAAATATATTTTCGATTTTGATTTGATCAAAATGAAATGGATCTAATAATCTATTTTAGATTTAATGCTTACGTATTTCGTCCTATAATAATGAAGTAAAAAATCGGTGGAATAAATAATCTCCACGCTGATATACCAATAAGAAATCAAATAAAAAAAATACATTTTCAAATTAAAAAAAAAAACAGGCGTTAAAATGTACTTTCATTTATATCATATATCAATTTAATTTGAAGTTAATTTTTATATTATTTCAAGGTAATTCTTAAAGTTTTAAACAATTTGAAGAAGCTTAGATGCCGACAAACTGAATTCAGCCAGAATTTAAATCTTGCCAATATGATTTTTTGTCCTAACAGAGTTAAGTTCATGCGAAACGTATTTTAAGGTTGGAGTTTCTCTTCTCGGTTGATAATTTTAGTCGTTTTTGTCAAGAAATTTTAATACGGGCAAATGTTTATGCGCTTTACAATTTCTCGCCATCTCTGTCTGTTAGAGCCCACAGTAGATTTGATCTGATCGGCCCATCGTATAGGTGACCTTTTTGTCTAATGCCTTTCACTTTATCCTGAACAATAAGGCTATATATAATACGCTATTTAAAAAAAAATAAGGGATGACACGAGCAGGACGTTCAGCTTATGGTAATTGATACGACCTGTCCATTACTATGCAGTGCCGCTCAGGATTCTTGAAAAGCCCAAAAATTCTGAGCACTACAATTGCGTCATCTTGAGACATAAGATGTTTAGTCTTATTTGCCCAGTAATTCCACTAGCTACGGCGCTCTTAGACCGAAATACAGTAATGTTTACACATTTTTGCTTCACAGCAGAAATAGGCACCGTCATGATAGCCATAATCAAGCCGGCATCCTGTGTAAAGGAGCCTCCCACTGTCACGGTGTCATACGTGTCCAAAGAAGATGATTTTGCGGGATTGCACTATACAGAAAGGTTGGAGTTATTAGACAGCAATAATTATCATAAAACTTTTACGTGCTCAAATCGTCCCATAATCCTAAGATTTATATAAATTATTTGAATATAAAATAATTCTATCTGGCTACGTCATAATATATTTGTTGTACTTATATTTTTTTTAACTACGAGTTAATATTGGACGTAATAAGCTAAAACTGTTATCTGCTTTTGGAATTAATAATGAATAATTCTTTTTGCTTTTTTTTACAGAGAAAGATTGTTTTACACATTAAAACTCTGTTCGAAAGAGACATCCTATAAAAACTTTAAATGTGCCAACAAAAGATTGGAAAAAATATTAACTGCCCATTCCCATTTTCAATTTAACAATTGAAGTTTAATATATTCTAGAGAACAATGCCTTTTTTTAATAATTTGCTAGACATCAACCCACATGATACGGACGGATTTTAACATTTTCGTGTTATGTATGGTGGTGGAAATCTGCTGCTAATTTCAACCCGAACAACTCCTATCAGTGATAAATGCGATAGAAGAGAGAATTTATGAATCAAGCCGTTTAGAGATGACTTCATCATCGATGATTCGAGCCGCTCTTCTTAAAATAACGAAAAATTTTGGTGGTGAGTGTTGGTACGTTTATTACATTTGGCTTGGCACTGACTTAAATCCTATCAATAGGTAGCACATATAAATAATAGTATTTTATTAATATTAAAGGTAAAGGTTTGCATAAGAGGAGTATTTAATAAAATTTTTAGTTATTTTATACTTTTCAGTTTTTGAAGTCGGTTTTTTTAAACGTAGTTTTTTTTTATTCATTATAAATTCAGTGATGGTAACTGATTTAGCTATTTGAGTAATTTTAAAATTATGGTGTAATATTTAGACAAGGAAAATTCACAAACAATTATATAATATTTAAATCTGAGCTTACCGACAGCTGTTACTCTGTTAAGAAAGGAGAAAAAAAAAATCAAAATCTACAGGACTCATGTGTGTGCCAAGGCAGCGTTGTTGGTCCGATCCTCTATCTGACTTTTACTTCAGCCTTCCATGACAATTGGGGTCGTGAACGGAAATTTTGCCGATAACACAGCAGCCTTAACCCGGCGAGCATGAGGTGAAAAAAAGTTACATATAGAATGAGGCAGGGTATGACATACCCATACTTTGATGTATCATGACATAGAACTTATTATTTATCTCTTAAATTTGTTGATCTTATTTAGTCAAATAATGAATAATTTTATACAGAAATATTTTTTAATTATTAATGTTTTTCTTACACTTAGTAATTATAGGAACTAAAATTTCGACTTTCACATAAAATCAACACTATAAGAAAAATATTATTTTTTGACTTGTAATTCAACATCAAAAATAATCGATAATAAAATTCTGTTCGTTATAAAACGTAAACATTTTTTTTACTGGACATATGATTAATTACTA
>CATIXQ010000036.1:2050427-2111476 GCA_949711755.1 Leptidea juvernica
CGCACAGCTCATTCTATCTGCTAGTTGGGCAATATGTGGACCCCAGTGAAGCTTTTTATCTAACGTGATACCCAAGAAGACCGTAGTGTCCACAAGTTCCAATCTCTGGTCATTTATAAGTACGTTGGTTTGTACCTCCACTGTGTTTGTTTTAATGAACAAGTTCAAGTGCAGATTATCTTTATCTTTGAGAGTGCATTGTTTACCTCATCAAAATAAATAATATGTTTAAATATGAGGTTAATGAACAGGTTCACTCGATGGTACAGATTTCAATAGTTTTATTTTTAATTTAATCTGATAATAAATCTTTTTCATTTATATTTATTTTATTATGTCTCATGAAGCGTACTTTCTTTTATCTTTCATACCTGCTCTTTGTCTCTCTACGATAAGGGTAGACACTTAAGTGGCATATTAAATTACGCGAAATGTCGTCGACGAAAAAGGGATAATCCAGCAGGCTTAGTTTTGTGTTTTTATTGGACATGGCATATTATATTTTATTCAAATTCCAATCCAAAATGTTTGATACCAGCAAGTTAACATGCATGTTGATTACCGTACTTAAATACTTTTTAATAGAAATTGCGTAAAAGTGATTTTTTTATATGATTCTGCATAGGATACGAAACATACAATGATGGATTCATATTTCTTAAAAGAAAAATATTCAAATATCTTTTGTTTTTAGAAGAGTTTACTTGTTATCAGTTTGTTGAAGCGTACTGTCGAAACTTGATAAAATTTTATTGCGTGCGGTTATTTGATGTAAATGCTTGAAAATTTTCATTACAGAAAAGTTAATCATGATTTGCAGGATTCTTTAAGATAAAAATGCTCCACCGCATTGTTGCACGTTAGTGTGCCGAAATGGAAACATGCAACACCCATCACAGATCACCCTCACTCTGGTCTCTGGTCCCACTCCCTCTGGTAGTGACCTAACAAATGACTAAAAAATGATTCGGCAGCTAATCGTCACAGTACTTTTTTATAGCCGGAGCAACAAAGATTTTGACTTGCAGTGTGCATGGCATTTTACATGCGCTTAGTGATGAAAATCGTTACTGGGCGCTAAGTTCTCTGAATGCTATCACGTGCACAAACATAAATGAGACTGAACATTTCTCGAGTTTCTTTGGAACTCATACATTCTGAACATCAGGTAAGAAACCTCAATTTACCATATTGAGCACACTTGAGTACATTGAGTCACAATTACAATCTAGTTTAGTGTTTACCAGCATGGCTTTATAAATGGTAGGTTGACTTGCACAAACTAGGTAAATTTTTCTGAATTATAAATAGATGTGGTTGATAAGAGGAAAAGAGTACATATTGTTATTTACACTAATTTAAGCATTCGATCTAGTGCCAATTTCCATCTTACTCTTGACTTATCTGTATATAGCATTGCTGGATCAATTTTAAATTTGTTAAATTCATACCTTACTGACAGATGTTTTTACGTAGTGGCTAATGGATTTGGAATCTGTTAAATACGAAATAACATCAGGAGTACCCCAAACTGCCTAAAAATACTGCACACCATTTATGCTTGCTGATAACCTAAAAATTCTTAATATCACCAATGGTCCCATCAATGATGTTAGCGCGTTGCAGTCAGACCTAAATAGTTTATTAATATGGTGCGAGCTTAATGGTATGATATTGAGTAAAAATAAATGCATTCATATAACGTTCACAAAATACAAAAGTAATATTACAACTACTATTTAGATAATATGCCTCTCAGTACAGTAGATACTATCAAGGATTTCGGTGTTATATTTGATAGCAAACTTACTTTTATACTGCACATAGACTTTATTGTGAGCAGAGCGTCTAAAATGCTGGGATTTATAATTCGCAATGGCAAAGTTTTTAGGAACTGGCGGACGAAGGTGATCCTATATAAAAGTTTGCTTGTGAATATTTTGGGATACGGCAGTACCGTTTGGAGACCAAATCGCTTGCCATTTTCTCAGAATCAAAAGAATCCAGAAGCGTTTTCTTTATCACTTGGATTTCTCAATTGGGAAATCTAGATCACACGCAACATACTGTGAAAGACTTACATATTTTAATATACTAACTCTGAAACAACGTAGGGACATATTGGATTTACTTTTCTTATACAAAAGTATTAACAACATTTATGACAACTCCTTTCTTGAGTCTATGTTTAATTTAAGAGTGCCTAGATGCCCACTTAAACCTGTGAACTTATTTGAAAAACCTTCTCGCAGAACTATTTTGGGGATCAATTCACCTGTGTCGCAATTATGCAAAATTATTAACGATTATAAATGCTTAGTTCAGTGATTCGTTGCCAAGGTTTCGCAAAAATGTATGGTAAATAAATAATTAATGAGTACTCTTGATTTGTTTAATACTTAATCTTGACTTATTTGGTAGATTTTGTTAACTTCTTATTTTAATTAAATCATAGAATGGCTGTTTTATAACTTATACTTATTTTATATAACTATTTCACACATAATTTTGCATGCGGTAATCACCTTAGAATGTAATGCATTTAGTAATAAGACCCTTGTAAATTGGCATAATTTTAAATGTATTATTGTAATTACCACTGGTGAATCTAAATAAATATATAAAATAAAATTACAATCTAGAAACAAAATAACAGGATACAACCTGGAAATACCATTACCTACGACCCATAAAAAAAATAAGGGAAGTCGTTTGGCCGAAAAGGGGGGGATTTTGGGGGATAGTATAGGGGTAGTTTAGATTAAATATCTTGACTGTTACTGGCCCTGAAAACTGCGTAACGAAAATTATAATAAATGCTGAGGCAAAATTGAAGAAATTGTTTTGTTCCAGCAAAATATTGCCCCGCGCGGCTCACAGGTCTACTGGTGCTATGGTTACTATTCGAAATGCTGATTACCAAATACTTGAGCATCCTCCGAATTGACTCAATCTCACCCACATTCATTTTTATCAATCTAGGTTGAAGGGTTGTTTGAAATTCAAAGATTAAGTGAGAGACATTCGAAAATGTGAAGCCGTAGTACCTACATGATTTTTTTAGGTGTGCAAAATGAAGAGATTTCAAATTTTGATTGCCTTGTGCTTCCCGGGGCATAAAAAGAATAGGGAGTCGTCCCAGGCCCAATGATGTCGCAAGAGGCGACTTAGTGTATTTACCAGTGGTAGGCTTCTTTGCACTGGATGCCGGCTAGATTATGGGTACCAAAACAGCGCCTTCTGCCGTGAAGCAGTAATGTGTAAACGTTTTTGTGTTTCGCCGTAGGGCGCCGTGGTTAGTGAAATTACTGGGCAAATGAGACTAAATATCTTGTCTCAAGGTGACGAGTACAGTTATAGAATTTATGGGATTTTCAGGAATCCTGAGCAGCACTACATTATAATGTACAGTACGTATTAATTACCATCAGCTGAACGTCCTACTCGTCTTGTTCCTTGCTGTCGTAAAAAAGGAAATTCCAGGCTTATTACGATTAAAGACCACTATATCGAAAGAGAAATTTAAATTTAATAATAATCACCAGCATTATACGTATTATCAATGTTTACTTAACGCCTTAGGTATCTAACAAAAATACTGCAATTGAGAAAAGCTGTTATATTTCATCGCGGTAGTTACGTACGAAGGAGCCTTAACGAAGACAAACTATGTTACCAAGAGTTTTAGAACTTCATTCTGTTTCACAGCTGTACGTTATTGTTATACAAGCTCAATAAGAACTCTGAACCCGCATTGTAAGTAAGTAAACATTTGTAGAATTTGTAGTTGAAATAAATTTAGTTCAATTGAAAATGAATTTTTAAAGTGAAGTTGCATAAATAGACCAGGGTCGATTTTTATATAACCCAAATAAATAATAGTACAATGAAATCCATTGGAAAAGGAAGACAATATAACAAAACTGAAAGGAAAAGTTTTTAAAGGGAAGTGTTTATAGGGGGGGGGGGTATAAAATATAATTCCGATGGTATAAAAGTAATAAGTTTCTATGGTAAATATTCTCAGAAAATCCAAAAAACCTCAAAATCGATTTTTTTTAATCGTTGTGTACAATTTTGAGCTATTTATTAAAACTTACACTTTAATCTAATGATTCAAAGGTCATTTAAAAAATATCATCTAAAACTGCTGTTATTTTTTTCAGTAAAAAAGTTGATCTATTTAATTCTAATGACATTTGTCATAGAAAATCCCATAATATATAAATCACTTATCAATTAGTTATTCACTCTCTCATGGCTTTTGTCCATCGTTGGATGGCATTTTACACCATCAAGAAGTAGAGATCTCAATGAACAAAAAGCCCACCGACTTTTACTACAAAGTTAGAAAAGCTGAGGTTTTGCCGTGAGAATCTTAGATTGAAAATTAGGGCGCTTCTTCGATATTAAGTCAAATTAATCTGAAAAATTATATATTAAAATTATAAAGGTCAGTTTTTCGTTGATATTGTGGATTTTTTTTTATAAAAGATAAAAATAAGAAACCAATATATTGGTTATTTGAATTTTTCACATAAATTTTGAGGTTATATGAAAAGAGATAGATCAATATTTTTCTACAACTTTCATGTATTTCAGAAGTATTTAACACGGTATTGCAACTGAAAAATCCATCAGTTTAGTTAATAAGAAAGACAGCTGTTTATTTTATGATCATTCATCATCTATGGAACACACAAAGAGTTAATAATATCAAGTCAATTAAAATACAATTTGAGTCCCATTCAAAATTACTAAGAATTGCCCAACGCAATTATTAATTCAACTCAGAAAGGTTATTCAAATCGGATTAAGGACGAAGTTGAAGACACCGTCAAACGAAATCCAAGGGAATTTCCGATCTTCGAGTTACCCATTATTATTTTACAATTGTGAGTCATTTAACTTTTGTCACAACTTACAGACGCTTGTTTGAATTAGAGATACTGAGACTTCAATCAGAATTATATCGTTGAATATTTTTTTGATAAAAATTGCGGAGTCACCTCTATGTAAGTCATGTGGAACAATTGAGGTTGTTGAGCACTTATTAAAGGAATGTGTCCGATTTCAGTCTAGTAGAGACAAAATTGTAGGACTTATGGGTTTGAACAGATTTGCTACGGGCATGTTTGTAAATATACTTGCCCGTCCTGCATCTAAGCATGCCATAAGTCTGTTTGAATCCATAAGTCTTATTTGTTGAACACTATAGATATAACTTGCTTTTCCTTTATTAACTTTTTTTTTTAGTTTGTTATGTTAAGAATTTTGTTTTTCTTTTGTCTTTTTAATATACTTAGATTATAATGGGGCTGACATGTACATACGTATAAAAGTCCCTAAATGAAAAAGAAAAAAAATAAGTTTTGTCAAAATGTTTGTATTTTTGCTTTTTCGATTAGTTTGCTAATTGATGTTAATTAGCCAATTAATATTTTCGTGGTATTCTAAATATTAGTAGAAATAGAGTATATTTGATTTCAAAGAAGGTAAGTAAAGAGTACTAGTAGAGCAAAAAAAGAGTATCATTTATTTTATATTTCTTAAATTATATTTTTTGTACATGCCATTAGTGGCTACGTTCAGTTCTGCGTTCGTCCTAATATGGCTTGAGGATTTGGTGATACCAACATGTTAACAGTAAATAGTAGACTTTTTTTGTTATGATATAGGGTTTGCATAATTTTACATGACTGGCAATTCACCAGTGGAAGCCTCCTTTGCACAGGATGCCGGCTAGAGTATGGGTGCCAAAACGGTGCCTATTTAAACATTACTGTGTTTCGGTCTGAAGGGCGTCGCAGCTAGTGATATTACTAGGTAAATGAGACTTAACATCTTACGACTCTAGGTTACGAGCGCTATTGTAGTGCTGCTCAGAATTTTTGGGTTTTTCAAGAATGAAGAATGAGCGGCACTGCATTGTATTGAACAAGGCGTACCAATTACCATCAGCTGAATGTGCTGCTCGTCTCGTCCCTTATTTTCATAAAAAAAATTGTAAGGAAAAATTTTTGTGAAAAGTAATATTTTAGCATACTCTATTAGTGTTATAGATTATTGAGTACGCCTACATGATATAGAGTACAATATTATACACAAATAAAATTTGAAAAACAAACTTTTAAGAACGATGCGGGACTCGAACCCACGACCTCTGGCGTTCCGTGCCAGTGCTCTAACCAACTGAGCTATCCGCTCGAGTGACGTATCGTCACAAAATCTAAGCTATAAAAGGGTCGTCAAATTGTATTGATGTGATTGAGTAACCAATATACCACATTTATAATATTAGTATGAATATCATTATCAAGTCGTTTCTTGCTAAACATAGGCCTTCTGCAAACACCAACAAACTTGGGCGGTCTGCATACCTTCTCGTTACCTTTATTAGGTCATAATAAGCTGATTCGATTGTATACACCTGGCAATTTTAGTCATAGCAGAATTCACCGTCTTTTGGCGGTACCCGAGTGTCGCACGGTAGTACGCACTGCGGCACGGGCGCCGCACAACTACCGGCGTTGATATTGTTTAATCAGCACGTAGAAGCCTGACCGGATTGTTATCTATTTACTACCAGACTTGAGGTGTTGGTGCAGTTGCTGCTCCAACTAATGTAATTGGTATTGTAACCGTTTAAAGCAAAATAAATAAATAAATCATTCCATATTGTGGAGGCCATCCCGTTCTTCGTCTTCCTACCCGTAGTCCCTATTCAAGTACCTGTTGTATCCATTGATTATCAGTTCTTTAAATTTTAATTCCGAACATAGTCCTCTTCACAGGTCGTTGAACGACTTTAAGCTTTTGTATTAGGCTAACATTGATCACTAGCATTTTGATTAGGTCCTCTAGTGTTTGAGTGATGTAGTCACCGTTGATGTTGATGCCATAACCTTTCCATTCCGAGAGATTGAACGTGTTCTACGCTAACTATGGTCCTTATGAGAAAGCTCATAGATGCTCAAAGGGCAGGAGAGGGCTATACTCGGAGTTTCCCTGCGAGATCGAATTAAAAATGAGGAGATCCGTAGGAGAACCAAAGTCAGACTAACAGAGCCCGAATGATTGCGAAACTGAAGTGTCAGTGGGTAGGGCACGTAGTTTGACGACGAACAGATGGGCAGTAAAGTCCTCGAATGGCGACCACGTACCGGAAGACGCAGTGTTGGAAAGCCCCCCACAATATGGACCGACGATCTGGTCAAAATTGCCGGAATACGTTAGATGAGGGCAGCACAGGACCGATCGTCGTGGAAATCTTTACTAAAGGCCTTTGTCCAGCAGTGGACGTCTTCCGGCTGATGATAATGATGAACATATTCTACAGTGCCGCTATGAACAGATTCGGAGAAATTATAATTCTTTGTCTCACACCTTTATGTAGCTAAATTGAATTCGAATTCTGAGTCATACTACATAGGATAATAGTTTCCTTACCCCTCCTTCCTACTTCAGATAGTTCTAATATGTCCCATCGTAACCTATCAGCAACTTCTTTTTGCTCTATTATCTTCTCACCCTCTCTCAGAATTTGAGCGTTATTATTAGTTTACCAAGTCCAGGTATCGATATGGATAGCAAGATCTCTTTCGTAGATTTTTTGCAACCTCTGCTTCACCGTTACTAAGTTCGCTACCGTAGCCTGCAATAGTGGGTATTCCAGTGATTAGGGCCGTTACCTAGTTATGTCTGTCATAATGGTGGGGATGGTTTATTATAATCACCATGCTTGTCATGCGGGTTGCTGACCGTAGTATGGTGAAATTCATTAAGCAGTGAACAGCTGCTGTCTATTATCTACTAATATTCCAGTCTTTTCCCTTTAAGAAGGTAAAGACACCAACGGGTTCTATTTAGTTCCATCCATAATTAAGCAGAAGTTAATATTTTAATAATAATTGTATTTTAGATTACGTTTATCTACAGCAATATATTAATATTAATATAAATAGAAATATCATATTTTGTTAATATTAAAATATTAGTAGTTTATTTATATTAATCTGTAATATTTTTAGTGTGTCTAGATTGCCATGTGGATCCGATTGATACGAGCCGATCTAATTCCTAGCCAAAAGATATGTTTGAAGTGTTTAAGCAAAAAGCAATCACTTTTAATGTCAATCCCTATAGAAGAAAAAACCTATAGAAGTTTTTTTTACATGTTTCTTTGTATTGAAGGTATTTTCTTGTTCAATTAATTATACTATGACTATAAAGTTTATCTTTAAATACCTGAAAATTTAATTCAGATTAGGATTCGAATGAAACATTAACTTCACTGTGCAATATTTTATGATCAGTACCTAGTTCGATTCCCTGTGGTAATTCATGGAAAAATTGTAAAATACATTCACCACTATTGCTTGTAAAATCGATAGTATCTCTCGAACGATTAAAAATAACAAAAAATATGTATAGTTTTTAAATAACTGCATGTGGTCGTTGCCTGTACTTGCAATTATACTTAGATTTATTTAGAATAATATTTAATGTAATTAGTTAGTGATTATTGTGATTGCGCTGTGCTAAATAAATGAATGGATCGATCATCTTGGCAAAATTCATTCATTCAATTCAATTTCGAAGAGATAAATACTTTCCATCAATAGAAAGTAAAATTTTTCCTGAGTGTTATACGAGTAGAATATATTTTAAACCTATAAATTTTGTTAAAGTGCTGGTAGATAAAGTTTTATCAATTACAGGAAAAAAGTAAACGGCGCCTACTCCTGCCGTGAAGTTGTAATGTGTAAGCATTATTTTGTTACTGTCTGAAGGGTGCCGTAGCTAGTGAAATGACTGGGCAAATGAGACTCAATATCTGTCTGTAGGTGACGAGCGCAATTGTAGTGCCGCTCAGAAATTTTGGGCTTTTTAAGAATCCTGAGCGGCACTGCATTGTAATGGGCAGGTCGTATCAATTACCATCAGTTTAACATCCTGCTCGTCTCGTCCCTTTTTTTCAAAAAAAAACATACATGGTGCATTCAGGCAAAAACTATTTCAAAGCACTTAGTGACTTGTGACTGAGAAACAATGTAGTGACAAGAAAGTCCTTGGAGCAAGCGCTATACAAGAGAAACTTTTACTAGTTACAGTTGCAACTACTTAAAACAAACCTATAAAATATAACGATACTGACAATTTATACACACGCGCCTCGAATTATAAATTAAACACGTCGGATTTTAGAAGATTCTTTATGTAATAAATAATAAATAAGTAACTCCAGCAGAACTTGATAATTTTCGGAATTAGCACACAGGCTTTTAATTAAGTATAATCTGAAGCAAAACTCTGCTTACGAGTCTATTAGGCAGAGTTTTCGTTCAGTTGTGTTTCAACCGCACTTTGAATACAACACCACGCAATGACAAAGTGTTCAGTGAAAAAATGTTCAAATAACAGCATGTCCAAACATGAAAAGAGAGTAGTGTCGTATTGCAGGTAAGTGCCCCTTAAAAATTAACAAAATTGCTTAACAGACTATAAAAGTAAAAATATTTAATTTTAAAACTTTATCTGTGTAAAACACGACAAGCCGTCAAAATGTGGTCAGCCGTAAAAATAATCTGTAGCAGTCGATTTAAAAATTCTTTTTTGTATTATCTATGATGTTTTAGTAACTATTCTATGACTTATTAGTTACTTTGAAGTATGTTTTAGTTATAAAAAATTACTACATTCATTAGTAATAATCGAAATGTAATCTGTAGGTTAATCTAAAAAAAACATAAAAAATGCATAACAGCCCTACTTTAAACGAAATTTGTTTAAATTACGCAGTATCTATTGTTTATGTTATCTAACAAAGCGCTAGCTTGTTTAATAACAAAAGCATTGACGTTCGTTTTTATAAACAAGCCGAAACACTTCAAAAGCAATAAATTTTATTGTAACACGGGCCCGTTGAAATTGGCGTCGGTAACGCGCGGCGGCTTAAGACGGGCATGAGCGCCACGCGCTTTGTGGCAGCTTTGCACCTCAGGGGATAACTAACTTAAAGTTTTTAATCATTTTGCTAAATAATTACATTTTAATTGTTTAATCAAAATATTCTTGCGTCATGTTCGCGTCCATCTATTAAAGAAAATATGTTTGAATGTATGCGGTTTTAGTTTTCTTCAGTTTTAATTAGTTCACGCAGATTTAGTATTAGTTATCAATGTCAATCAAAAGAAACTCATTGCCACTCTTTTCAATTATTAGTTAAATCTTCAGTCAAATCAATTTTAGTGTTTTTGAAGTCGGTTGCTTTTTGTTAATTTTTTTTTTAATAAAATCAATTGGTTTCATTTAATAGTGTTTATGGTTTTATAATCAACTTTATGTGTTCTTTCTAAAATAAAACTAAAATATATATGCTCAAACTCATTGCCACTCTTTTTAATTAAAAATTTTAAACTTCAGTTAAATCAATTTTACACAAGAAGTAATTTAATCATTGAAAACTTGGCTAACTTTCACGTATTTTATATTGTTGTAAGAAATAAACAATTTTATCACACATAATTAAGAACAAGCTCTGAATCACATAATATGAGGAAGCATAATTAAATTCAGCAATTCTTAGCACAGGTCATCTAAGAAACGTACAACTGTCTAATAAATTAAGGCGAGGGAGTTCCTGACAGAAATAGGGACTTAGATTGATATAGCCACGTTCACAATGAAATATCCGACTCTACGGTGATTTGTATTCAGAATAAATACAGCAGAGTATTTAGTTAAAGTTGCAAATAATGTATTGCTGTGGCACAGGTGAGTATATTTGAATAACTTTCTTAGTAATTGAATATACTTGTAAAATATAATAATAACTTTAACTTTAAAAATAACTTTAACATTAACGTAACAATAAATGTTTTTTTAATGAAAATAAGGGACGAGACTGAACATCAGCTGAACGTCCTGCTCACGTTCAGCTGATGGTAATTGATACGCCCTACCCATTCTGGAAAAACCCAAAAATTCTGAGCGGCACCTCAATTGCGCTCGTCACCTTGAGACATAAGATGTTAAGTCTCATTTGCCCAGTAATTTTACTTGCTACGGCGCCGTTCAGACCGAAACACCGCGCCGTTGTGATGATTGTGATGTAATGAAAAAACCATAAATACTAATAAATAAAACCAATTATTTTCATTGAAAATACTCATTTATTTTAAAATGTAACGGTTTTCTAACTTTATGTAGTGTGTATAAAATAATATAAAATACAATATTTTTGCAAGGTCTTATAGCTAGTTTCGATAGCTATTACATTCTTAGCATTCTTTTGCTACGCATAAAATAATACACTTTAACGCGCGTAAAATTCGCGCGCCAATACCGCCCGGTAATCAACGGCGTTGAAGCATAGAAAATCGGATCGCGACGTATTATATACAAAAAGAAGGGAAATACCAGAAATATCACAAGAGATTTGCCAGCCCTTAAGTTGAGCTTACTATACTGATTTAAAAACACTGCTAATTAGGAAGTGCGTTCATTAGATTCATATTCATATACATTTATTTGCTATTAAATAGGGTAGTTCAAATTTGTTCTTACAATAGCTTAAAGTATCTCCTTTTTAGCCATTACCAAAGCATGCAAACTTGGTCTTGGGCAAAAATTTTATTACAATATAAATTAAAATAAATATTAAAGTCAAAATCCTTTACTTTTTGTGGTCAAAAAACTCTTCTATAGAATAAAACGTGTTTTGAAGAAGCCAACTGATTGTACGTTAAAGAATGAATCTGCAAAATACGAGTAGTATAGATCTAAAAAACGGTCACTCGGAAAGATGGATACTGGATAGGTCAAATTGACTCTTTGACACAAACAGTAAGGGTAGAATGTTTCCTCAGAAGTAAAAACTGGCAAATTATAAAAGGAATGCGCAATAATTGATGTACTAAAGTGAGCATAATTTTCGTCTTGATCAATTGCCAGTTATTCTATATACCCCAGCACAAAAAGTATGCCATGAATGGCTCACCTTAGAAGAATTCCTATTATTCAGAATGAAAAAAGGACAAATCATCACATATTCACAAATATACCATACTAAATAGAAAGAAAGAAACTCACGCGTCCTCGCCCGCCACGTAGCAAAATGTTCTAGGATTTTAAATTTAGTTATACGTTTAAAAGGCATTTATTTCCTCAAAATTGATTCCTTTAGAATTCTTTTTGATGTCATTTCTAATAACTATTAGGTAGTACTACCGCTTCGGAAACAAATGGCGCTCTGAGAGAGAAGAAGCGGCGCAAGAAACTCTCCCAGCATTCTTTTTTTGCGCTCTTTTCAATAAAAATATACAATATTGTACAGTCATTTCTATTGCTATAAAATAGTCCCAGGCTGTTCGATCATTTAGATACTCAGCAGTGGAGTAATAGGATTTACGACAGAGACATTTTTTTTATAAAACATTTAAATTTATTTATAGATAATGCCTGAACAGTGGCTGGGACTTTATTATAGAAGTGTATACATTTACCCTTAAAGCTATTATGTATGTTATGAAGCCTACTAGCATTAGTTACAAGCAATCCCTTATTTGTAGTTTATTAAACGCTTCTGTTCGCAACACTTGCGATTCCCTTGCACGCAAAAGAGATAAATAAATGTCGAATTGTGGGAAACGCGACAAGAAGAGGCACATAACATCATGTGTCCTCATTGTCCTTCCGTCTACAAAAAAAAGCAATAATTAAAAAAAGAAAACTTTGCCAGCAAAATTATACAGAAGTCTGATCAATTTCTATTTTCTTAACATATAACACAAACACCTAATGAAATAAGCACATATGTTATACGTTTTTGATCAGCTATATCCGCTCGATTGGAACTGTATCCCGAGGCTATGTCACAGATAATTTAAAAAAAATACTCAAATTATGAGGTTTTTTATAGTGATCCCCAGTGGGAGACTCCTTTGCACAGGATACCGGCTGGATTATGGGTACCACAACGGCGCCTATTTCTGCCGTGAAGCAATAATGTGTAAGCATTACTGTGTTTCGGTCTGAAGGGCGCCATAGCTAGTGAAATTACTAGCCAAAAGAGACTTAACATCTTATGTCTTAAGGTGACGAGCGCAGTTGTAGTGCCGCTCAGAATCAGGTTTTTCAAGAATCCTGAGCGGCACTGCATTGTAATGGGCAGGGCGTATCAATTACCATCAGCTGAAAATCCTGCTCGTCTCGTCCCTTATTTTCATAAAAACACATCCGCTGCGACCCCCTTAAATATTTGAAAATTTGGACGGATTTTGTAGACTAGAAGAGGATATGACACAAAGTCGCAAGGCTAGAATTATGTGATATAATTATATATATACTAGCTAACCCAACAGAAGCTGTTCTGTCAATAGAAAAAAAAAAAATATTATTGTAATATGTCGGAGAATTATAATATTAAAGTAATATGGCCTGTATAAATTCTATTCGTAGTGTATTTGGCTGAACTGTTGGCGAACGTAATCTGTCAAAGGGTGTTTGAAGTTGTCACTGTGTACGTCAATGTCTGTGACACGATTGAAATTAGTTATTATTGTCCATCAGTAGAGCGTTCATCTAGAATTCGCATTCGTCTTCAAGCTAGCGCCCGCGCCGGTTGTGCGCTCTAATCGATTTGAAACAACATAGTGGATACCAATACCGTGACGCCCGATTTTAATTCCAAATAAATCTCCGATATATTATATTATTAAATCTGAAGAGATCAAACTTTTGAACAAAGAAAAAAAACATATCAAAACCGAGTCATGTGGGATGTAAGAAGAGAAATAGAACAAGTCGATTTTTATGGAATTTTTTGTTTCTTTGTCTGTTTTTTCGGGCTAATCTCTGAAACTATTGGGCCGATTTAATTGAAATTTTGCATGATGATACCTTATCCCCATACAACATCTTAGATGTACTTTAATTTGTTGGATTAGCGTCCTTCCCGAATCGCAGAATAATATTAAATCATTGAAATATTTGACGAAAGAATAAAATAATTTCTTTCATTAATAATAATTATCACACAATTTTCAACAGGGTAATCTTTTTTTATTGAAAGGGAGGACTAAAGAGCGCTGCCTGGTGTTAAGTGATCACCGCTGTCCACATATTCTTGCAACACCAGAGGAATCATAAGAGCATTGCCGGCCTTTATCTACGGATCTACTAAACCGATTTTAAAAATTCAGTTTCCAATAGAAATTCAATGTTTGTTAGTGTCATATATATACTATATATATTAACCCAAAAAATATAAACACTTTTTCATAGTAGTTGTAATTGTAAAATACATCGGAGAAAAAACCGTTCGACAATAAAATAAACCATATGGCAAAACAACGTTTGCCGGGTCAGCTAAAAATATTAAATAAGGATTAATATCGTATTTGTGTAAACAGCTTTCACATAACCGCCTTATAATTGTCAATTTATTAAGGTATTTAAAAGGGATATAGTATGCTATCTATATGACACAGATACATACCTACGCGGACTTTTCTGTAGACCTACATAAGATACACAATTCCTCCATATTTTGTTACATCTCTGCGGTTTTAGACTGCGTTTTCGTTGAAAGCTCCCAGGCGGCTTATTTTTCTCCGACACCTTCAATAAATATCGTATATTTTTGCAAATGTATATAAAATCTTAACATATTATATACTAAAACCTTCCTAGAGAACCACGCTATCCATCGGTGACATCAGCATAAAAATCGGTGCAGTAGTTGACTTTATCGCGACCTGACGGACGCGGCGGAGGACTTGTTTTATAATAATATGTAGTGATAATATATTATATCTTATCTTAATATATAAAAATTACGTGTCAAGTTGTTTGTCCGCAATGGACTCCTAATCTGATGAACGGATTTAAATGGGGATTACTTCATGGAGTGCAGTTTAGTCCAACTTGTGAGATAGGAGTTTTTATTTCGATTTGTGACCCATAATTATTTTTATTTCCAATATTTGTTTTGTATGGACATATGTTCTATGAGAGAATTTCTTGACGCACGATTTGACGATTCTGCTGTGAAACAATTTCGTTTCAACAACAGCGACAACATATTAGGAAATAATTCTTGATGTTACTAAATATTATTGACGAATTCATAACATCACTCATCATATATATATATATATATATATCGGCGAAAATACTACAACACGAATTGAAAACACGTGCACGTGCACCGAGCCTCATAAATACGGCCGCATTTCAAAACACGTGGATTAGCACCTGCGCCGGGTCCTATAAATACAGCCGCACGATCGACACTTTAATCAGTCGTGCTCGGGCTGTCGTACGATATGGACCTCTCTGGGACGTCGTAACGCTGCCCATTGAATAAACAAAAGTAATAAAATACCTACTCGTGTAGTTTTCTTTAGAAGAACCAATGAGTGATCTACAGCAAGATAGCAGTTGTGATGTCAACCTCGCACGTCACACCTTTTAAAAACAATACAGAGGTTCTTTCCTCGTCATATATATATATAATATATATATATATATATATATATACATATCTGATATAATTAATTGTACCTCAAGTTTAATTTATCTCAATAATGGATTCCTAAGGTTATTACGATAAGCCTTTAGCAATCAAGTAACGCTTAATATATTCAAGAAATACACACTAAGGAAATACAAAATTAACGCGTAACTTGTAATCCGGCAAATAGCGTTGGGATCTGTGAATACTAAATTAATTGCTGAGGCCGGAGTCATGAAGATTTATTGCCTCATCAAATTGGTGCCCATCGACTAAAACAGACTGAGTCAATTAGAAATGAAAGAATGCCAAAAACAATACTGTAGTAACTGCTATGTTTAACTTTTCGGAAAGATGAGATGATGTTACTTTTTAAGCCATATAAAAGTGTAAACAATTTGATATGTTTTTAAAGTGATAACCCTCACTTCTAGGATTAATACACAAATAAAATTTGAAAACAAAATTTTATGAACGGTGCGGGTCTCGAACCCACGACCTCTGGCGATCCGTGCCAGTGCTCTGCCAACTGAGCTAACCGTTCGAGTGACGTATCGTCATAGAGTTGAAGAAAGCATACAAGATTTTATTTGTGTATTAAGTGAGGGTTATCACTTTAAAAACATAACACCTTATTTAGCAGAGCAGGTTATTAACAACTGTAAAGTAGATCCTGTTGATGAAGCCACAACCTGAGAGTTGAATAATGCATACAATGCTTACAACTAACACATAAGTTTGAAAAGTACACATTTGAGTTCATTAATAATATTGACACGTTGAAGACCTAAGTTTAAGAACTATCGTTAATCTTTTTTTTGTCGCACAAACATTACTTTCACTTAAAGTCTACTTTAACCAAACTTGCAACTTGTCCGGGCTGCGATGTGTGGAGCCTTTAGTATTCAATTTGTCACGCTGTCCGCGAAAGATTGAGATTAAAAAAGTTCGATGAGAAACTATTGATGACTAGTTAAGGTTACAAGATGAACTTATTAATTTATTTTTGGTTATATCTTTTTGCGAAGAGATAAATCAGGAATGTCCAGATAAGAATACTTTTTGTTATATTTAATAACTGACTTCAAAAAAGGAGAAGGTTTTCAATTCATCAGTATTTTTATATATTTGTTACCACAGTACTTTCAAGTGGGTGAACCGATTTTGATAATTCTTTTTTATTTGAAAACTGGTGCTTCCCGTATGGTTCATTGCAATTTGGTCCAGATCTAAAAATGGTATCCATGAGAAAACCTTAAGAATCGTAAATTTGCTATAGGTACGAGAGCGATAGATGGAAGAATAACTCAATATCACACCAACCGATTTCGATGATTCTTTTTTTATTGGAAAGGATATACTTCAAAGGTGAGAGTTTTATTCAGTTCTGACGAAGTAACGGAACTCTTCAATTCTTAGAAGCAAATTAACGATACTCGGCTGAATATTTTTATGCTATCCAGATATTTGCATCATCTACCGTAACGTCGTTATGGTCAAGTAATTTTTGTTGTCGAATATAATGATCAATGGAACTCCTTATCGACTTACAGTAAGGGGGCGATCTGTGGCAGAATTTCTGTCTGCTATCAAATTGCAATGCACTTTCGTTCATTGCTGCATTGCATAATTTTGTAGGTCTACACATATTTAGAGAAATTATTAGTTAGTGTTTAAGTAAGTTAGTTAAAAGATCAAAATAAAAATTAACAAAAAACAATCGTCTTCAAAAAAATACTATTCCAAAAACAATTTGCACTGAAAAGTAAAAAATAATTGCGTATTTTTGTACAATTTTTTTTTTTGTAATCTTGCATACCTATATAATTCTCGTGTCACAATGTTAGTTACCTTACTCCTCCAAAACGGTTTTACTATTTTTACCAAATTTTATATGCATATACAGTAGGTCTGAGAATCGGCTACTATCTATTTTTCATTCCCCTAAATTAAGGGTAGTCCCCCAACAAATTTATTGACAATTTATTTTTATTTTTATTTTATTAAGATTCAGCATTGAAAAATACATACAAGTGTAAATTTTCGCCCTTGTACGATCTACAACTATTTTTCTATCACTATTTTTATATTATTCTGTTTCGTCCACCAAACCGATATAGGGTTGCAAGATGGCAATCGAATACAATAATTGTAGTATGATATATTTGGTAGGTCTGAGAATTGGTTGCATCAAAATTTTAATAATTGAATTTTTTAATGATGTTATATGGCAATAAGACGTTTGCTGGGTCAGCTAGTATTTACATAAAATACAATGTAATTTGTAGCTTAAAATATAATAACACACACTTGAACTTTAAGAAGCTTATCTGTGTGTGAAGCCGCTTAAAATACATAATATTTAAAATGCAAAGAAAAATTATTTCAATTACACTTAGATTACAACATAGATTTTATTTTAGACAAAGTAGTATAGGTATCCATAAAAAGCAAATAAAAAATAAATATCGACTAAACGTGAACAATTACAAATTAATTGTCTACTAAGCTTACTGCAAATAAAATTATATTAAAGAAGAATTATGTAGAACGTACTTTCTTAACGATGACTTATATTTATTTTTATATATATATAGTTTTTGAATCTTTATGGGAGTTTGGTTTAAGTATAGAGGAATGACGTAGTTGTTTCCCTAATATAATTAATTAATCTAATTCTAGTTACAAGTATTGTTATTTTTGGAGTCGTTAAGATGGTAAGTAAAAAATAGTACATTCCATCAATAATATTTTTCTATGAAAATAAGGAACGAGACGATCAAGACGTTCAGCTGATGGTAACTGATACGTCTTGCCCAATACAATGCAGTGTCGCTCAGGATTCTTGAAAAACCCAAAAATTCAAGCCGCACTACAATTGCGCTCGTCACCTAAGATTTTAAGTCTTATTTGCCCAGTATTTCACTAGCTACGGCGCCCTTCAGACCGAAACACAGTAATCTTTACACATAACTGCTTCAACACAGAAAAAAAAATAGGCGCCGTTGTATAACTCATAATCTAGCCGTCATCCTGTGCAAAGGAGCCTCCCACTCGTTAGACCTATGTTCACGAGATCTCCGACCTTCCAAAGTTAAACTCATGACAAGTGTAATAAGTTTGCTCTGAAAAGATAATTTCAATAGCACATAATATTATAATACAATCTATGCAAATTGGAAATTTTACAATGATTGTTCATGCATACAACCATGCGAAAAGCGTTTGTGAAATCTATTCTATTGTGATGGACGTTATTGTTTCAAAAAATGATTTAAAATGTGTTTCGATTGATTGTATTGTTGTCATAATTGTTGATTTGCAAACTTCCAATACAAATAGTTTTAGTCCATAACGTATTAATATGGGTAAGGTATGGTAAAATATGGAAATGGGAATTCAACCATGATGGATCAATATTAATTGGATAATTTTCGTGATGTCTACGACGACTAATCTGACTTGGTTAGTGAATTTCAAGTTGTTTAGGAGAGCAGTGATAGGACCCTTAGTTAATTGAATAAATGAAATGGGCGTGATATTATGTAGCGTACACACTAAGATACTAAAAATAAAATCAAATTTGTTTTTGAGAACTTTTGTCTGTATTTTTTTTGGATAGTAAGCAAAGAGACGAGCTGGACGTTCAGCTGTTGGTAATTAATTCGCTCTGTGCATAACAATGTAGTGCTGCTCGGGATTCTTGAAAAACCCAATAATAGCACTACAATTGCGCTCGTCATCTTGAGACATACGTTAAGTTTTGCCGATTAATTTCACTAGCTACGGCGCCCTTCAGACGGAAACACAGAAATGCTTACACATTACTGCTTCATGGCAGAAATAGGTGCCATTGTACTACCCATAATCTAGCCGGAAACCTATGCAAACCCACTGGTGTATCAGATGCTAAAGTATTTAATTACTATATCAATGACACTGCAATGAACTGAGCTGTTTCTGCTGAATAAGTTCCACGGAGAGAACTCGCATTCAAAATTATTACACTATTTCCAATGTTAATCTTTCCGTTAAAGCCGAAAGAAAAAGCCAAACTCAAACCTTCATTAATTCTTAGCGCCGAATTCTATCTTCATGCGACACGCCACAAATTAGAATACCATCCATACCGTCTGGATGTGTGGCGTTCCTCCACAGTGCGGTTTTCAAGGAACTTTCTTCCACGTACAGCGAAGCTTCCTTATCGTCGGTTTACTGCAAGAACTCATTTACTGACAAAAACAAACTATGAATTAAGCTACTTTTAGTTTTAGTAATATTGTTTACCCTATGTCATCTTAAATATGATTATATGGTTAAAGAAAAGTAAAATACTATTATATTGCTGAATATATCATTTATTATTAAAATCAAGCGAGTTTTTTAAATAACCTGTCATAATTTGAAAAAAAAAAAATTGTGTAGTTAATAAATTCTTGCCCAATTTTCGATCGAGGTTTGAAATAAGTACTTCTTAAAAAAAAAGTCTATTTTAATATATATGTTAAACCTATTTGAATAAAAATAATGTTTGTTTTGTGGAAAAAGAGGGCAAAGGGGAATGAGGTTTACTTGATGGAAAGTGATCAATGCCACACATGGAAAACTGCACCACCAGAGGGCTTGCAGATGCGTTACTGGCTTTTCAGGAAAAGGTGTGGGAAGGGAAGCAGAGTGGAGCTACGGGGCTCTGGGGGAGGAAAAGGGGGCAGACCTACGGGACTATGGTGGAGCTAAAGTAGTGGGCCTCCGGGACTCTCACTGACCAATCGAAACGCGACAACATAACTAGCACTTGTCGCCGGTTTTCTTTGCATGGAGATTTATCTATAAATAATCCGAGCTCTCTTCAAGCAATGAAGCTACATTTCTACGCAACGCCAGGTGATTGATAGTGCACTGGGTCCCCGCCAATTCAAGCAGACCTGTGTTGCACTCGGTCAATTGGTTTGAGCTGATACTGGAGTGCCAGACCAGAGAAAACAGCAATACTTTACATGTGGCACCTACGCTTTGAAGAGCGCTAGAATGTGGGCCGGGTTGAAGTATTGGCGTGCTCTATTTATAACGCCCAGCTTCTTCGAATCCAATTTTTGGCTTTCAATTAATGTCTTTGCCTTCCAGATGACCGCGGAATTGGAAATCGTTCGAGATCACAAGACCTAGTATTTCGATACTGGGCGAGGCTTTAAGGGAGGTATTGTCGAAGAGCGATGATACGACACATGAGGATTTTTTAGTGGTAAACGCACAAATTTGAGTATTCTAGGGGTCAAATTGGACAAGGTTCATTTTACCCTATTCCGCGACCTTCTCAAGAGAGGACTCGATGGAAGACACAGGTTTCATCTGGCACTGGTCGACAATTTTCCGAGAGAGACCTGCATGGCCCGTGGCATCACCAGTACTGTCATCTGCATAGCAATGTATGTTGGAGATGTCCAAAATATCATTGACATGCAGAAGAAGCAGGAAGAACAAACAGGGTAGGAGATAGCACACACCCTTGGGGCACTCAGGCGTTGATGGGCTTCGGGCTTGAGCAATAATCATCGACAACGAGTGAGTAACTGGAGGTCCACTTGCATAAATTCTAGGGAAGCCCAAATGATCGAAGTTTTGAGAGATGCGCCTAGTGCCCTACACGATCAAAGGCCTTTGCTATATCCAGGCTAACTACCAGACTTTCCCCCTTCTTTTCAATAGCCGCCGCCTATAGTTCCGTCTTTTTTTTTACTTTTCTGTTTGATATAGCTTATCTTACAACATAACTAGGGGCGGCTGAAATATTTTAAACCTAAGGTACACTTCACACACTTTTGTCTGCAATGTGGCATTAAAATGCCCGTTCATCGTAGTTTTTTAGAAATGTAATCGATTAGCAAAATCCCTTCACAATATCAAAAAACGTAGGCTATGGGTTTGGATACCGATTTTCGAGTTTGAACACCCCTGGCGGCTTTTGCCCCTTTTCTTTGCACTACAATGACGCCTGTACTACTCTGGATCAAATTGTAGGATCCATGTTTCGTTAATTGTGACAATAAAAGTAAAACATATCAACAGATGTCCAAAAACTCCATTGTGCTCAGCGCTGCTTGTCCAGTGGCATAAGCATTTTTGCCATCTAGCGCGCGCACACCTTTTGCGCAAATGATTATGCAAAATTCCACAGATTCGTTCCATACAGTTTCAGCTTTATGCCACAACTTAATTAAGTGATTAATATGGTTATTTATTAATTTAGTTTAGTTAAATTAAGTGACCGAATACCGAGCGAGTCGGCTGGTTGAAACAGTCGACCCCGTGCGTTATCCCCCGTTGCAGATATCCCAACTCGCGTTTCATTCCTGAGCTAGAAAAACGCTACCTAAGCTAGAGTAGAGAGAGGGGAGAAAATTCACTAAATAATAATAGAGGGATAATGAATTCGATCATAAGGTACTAAACTGCTTTTAATCGATATAACAATGAATTAAGTATTATATTAAAAGGGCAATGATCACTCATAAAAAAGCAATAATTATTTTTTGACAAACTTTGTTTAATTGATTTGATAGAATCAATTAAAATTGTTTAATATGTCTTACTATAATATTAGTGTTAATAATAAGTAATTAAACGCAGTTAATGAATTTTAACCAAGTTTCGTTCTTAAGTGATATTCGTAAGTCATTTTTAAAAAAATCACTTAATTACATAAACGAGTTTTTAACCGCCTTCAAAAAAGAAGGAGGTTCTCAATTCATCGTTTTTTTTTTTATGTTTGTTACCTCAAAACTTTTGACTGAGTGAACCGTTTTGATGATTCTTTTTTTATTTTGAAAGCTGGTGCTTTCCGTGTGGTCTCATTGTAATTTGGTCCAGATCTGACAATGGCATCTATGAGAAAACCATAAAAGTCTTAAATTTGCTATACATACGCATACCAAAGAGGATGATAAATTAACGAATAACTCAATATTGCCAACTGATTTCGATGATTCTTTTTTTATTGAACAGTATATACTTCAAAGATAGTTTGGTGAGAGTTTGGTTAGGTTCTGATAACGGAATCCATGGCAAAGTAACGGAACTCTTCAATGAAGCACTTACGTTCATTGCTACATTGAAAAATTCAGTATATCTACTCATATTTAAACGAATTCTTAGTTAGTTTACTTCAACTTCACTAAAAATAAAAAAATTAACAAAAAACAACCGACTTCAAAAACGCTGTTCCAAAACAATAGATATAATATGCTCTTTAAAGTATTAAAATAATTTCGTATTTTATACAATCTAATTAAAAAATCTAATTATAGTTACGATTATTGTAAATTTTGGAGACGGTGTCATCTAAGATAGGTTTGTAACTACACACATAGTTATAGGTGAGATGTGCTTGAGTCGTGAGGAGGCGAGAGGCGAGAGCTGGTCGCGGCGGAAGGAGACCGATTCCGAAAATATCAATAATCGTAATTAGAATTAGATTGTATAAAAATACGCAATTATTTTAATACTTTTTAATGCATATTATATCTATTGTTTTGGAAGTCGGTTGTTTTTTTGTTGAAAAAGTTGTTCATTATTTCACTACTTTATTTTTTAAAAAGTTTACAAAGTGATTTAATGATTTTAATAGAACCAATAGTGCCAAAATTCTTCTAAAAAACTTCCAAATTTCTCGTCAAGACGATGTTCGCGCAGTTATTAATTACTCTACTTAATGATTTTTTTGCCTTTTATGTAGTATAGGTACCGATGTTATGCGGTATTTTCAAGGTGATACGACACCTTCACCGGGTACCTTCACACCCGGACACCTTCCTTGAAGGCCGGCAACGCTCATGTGATTCCTCGGGTGTTGCAATCTGGAAGGCCCGTACGCTCGTTTGTCCTCCTCTCCCGTAAAAAACATTCTATTTAGATAGGTTAACATAAAATCATTAGTCAATACTAGTTTTAATTAATTAATTATTCCTAAGCCCAGACACTGACAAATTATCTTATTAATACCTTAACTCTGCTTCGTCAAAGACAACATACTTTTGAACAAAAGTATTAATTCAACTTCTTCAGATCTAGGTTCGCAAAACAGGATTTAACTCCAAGTTTAAGACATCGTCAAACAAAATCCGATGTAAATTGCGATATTCCGTTTATCCTTTATTATTGTAAAATTGAGAGGTATTAAAACTTTTGTTATGACTTACAGAAGTTTAAATTTGAGGTAAAGGGACTCGGGTGTCAATCTAACTTCGTAGACTTCTAGAAGTTTCTCCAAACTGTTTGTAAACTTATGCAAAACGTGTTTCTCTATAGGGGTAATTAGCTAGCAATAAGTATTTAACCGACTTCAACAAAGAGGAGGTTTTTTTATGATATTAAGGGACTAGACGAGCAGGACATTTAGCTGATGGTAATTGATACACCCTGCCCATTACAATGCAGTGCCGCTTAGAATTCTCGAAAAACCCGAAAATTCTGAGCGGCACTACAATTGCGCTCCTCACCTTGAGACAAGATGCTAATTTCATTTGCCCAGTAATTTCACTAGCTACGGTGCCCTTCAGACCGAAACACAGTAATGCTTACACATTACTGCTTCATAGCAGAAATAGCGCAGTTGTGATACCCATAGTTATGAATATTTTTGTTATTATGTGTACGGCTTTTTTAAGAGTTTTCATTTAGGTTGATAATTTTTATTATAAAGTAGTAACCCGTGTTCCGATAAGTGGGTCTTAGTCAAAGGTTACACGCTCAGTCTCAGTCAGTCACGTCAGTCAATGACGGGAGAATTATCGTCTAACCGGTTGACTGACGGACCGATGATCCAGAATGACAAAAATTAAATATTTTAAATAGTTTTCATCATTCTGTTGTGAATGACAGCAGACTGATGCCAGACTGATCGTGTAACCGCTCGAATCATTCTCACGTCAGTCAGTCAAATATGGTTTGACCATTTGCAACAAATGATTGTAGAAGGCTTCTTTCATTCGATAGTAATTTTGAAAGTCTTCTTCTTCATCCTGTTGTCGTATTTCATTTAATCAATTTAGATGCGTGTAATGTTCTCTTTTTTGTTGCCAGGTTTTCATCCATCGCTTCCTTTTTACGCGTTTCTTTAGCAGTAAAGTGATAATTATAATAGCACAGGCTCTTTTTTTCTCAAAATATCTATGGCTAGGCAGGATCTGGTGACTCACTTGACTGTCGTCTTCACTTTACGAATGATTACTAACGTAAGTTTAAGTCTGCTGTCATTCCAGACTGAGCGTGTAACGGTGTTTTTCAGCCATCATTTTGGCATCAGTCTTAGCCGGACCAAACTGATGGACTGAACAGACGCCAGACTGAGTGTGTAATCTTTGACTTAGGTTACCTGTCCATCAAAGCTAACAAACGATAATTCAGTGTCTCACCAGAACGTGAAATAGAGTTACGAACAGCATTTTTTCGGAGACGATTCCTTTTTTCCTTTCCCGTTTCTTGGGATATGTATTGTTTAAGGCGCGGGGCACCTTTTGTAGACCTACTCATACGTACTTAAAAAAATATATTTTATATATGCCGTAGTTTTTTTTAGTTGTAACTTTTTTGTCAGACCTTCATAATGTTAGATTAAGTATACTATGTATATTTTTTATCCAGCATAAATGATAAAATTGTGACTTAATCAGTGATAGAAATATTTATTAGGGTTTTGTGTAAGAATAAGGCCTCTTTGGAACGGTTGCGTTGTGCCAAGGTTTGAGTCTAAGCCGGTGAGATCTTTAAAGAGTACACACACTATGCACAAACTTTACTAAGGTAAAAATTAGCTGATTGTGAGAAAACTCGATGTTGACTTTTGCATTGGGCTGTCTTAGCTTAAGCTCAGTTTAATTTTAACTGTCAAATGATTATAAAAAAGTAATCAAAGATGATGCTAAACTTCGCCCTTTAATTAATGTTAATTTTATAGTTATTATTATCTTTTAATATTAATTTTGTTACGAATAAGCTAATTTTAATAGATAAAAAAATCCATTGCACAATTACACATTATAGACAACATATAAAACATGTACGTATTTTTTCTAATTTTTCTTATTTTTACTAATGTTCTAACCGTAGGTATAATTTTAATTTACTTCAACTGTTAAGTCGTTAGTCACATCTAGTCATTCTTATTCCGTATAAATACAAATATATTTGATGTTAAGCTTTTTTTTTATGTAAATACCCTCATTTGTTGTAATTGTTCACTTTATTTGTTTTGCATGCTTAGTCACAGTAACCTAAAGTAATATTATATTGTATATTTATGTAAAATACTCATATAAGTGATTTAATGTTAAATTTTATGAGAATAAATGTCTTTAAATCGAAAAGTACTATCATACTAGCCAATGTTTTTTTTAAACATGATGTAGCAGATGTTTAAATAACATAAATAAAGTGAAGTTTGCACTCGTATGCTCTACTCCTAGAACACAATATAACTTATGTCCGAGAACTTAACAATGTTTCTACTTAGAAGAAGTTTGAAGCTTTAAACTTTATACACGGCAAGAGCCTTAAGCGAGGAGAATGTACGTGTTTACATATAACAATTGCAATAACTTTCAACGATCAAGTTATACTTGGATTTTTTTTTATTAATATTTTATTAACACCTCCCACTGCTTTGGGATCCAACCTTATAACTAATAAAGATCGTATTTAGTAACAAATAACCGTAAAAAACTAATAAGTAAAAAATGTCTGTTATAATGGAAGAAATCTTAAACACTGAGGCCTTAATAAAACGGTCACGGCAACCACAGCTCCGTAGTGTGTCCTACCTAAACACATACATATTACTTAAATGTAACAATGCATATGGTAGGCGGAAATGGGAGTATTTATTGCCAGGCACAGTAAATGGTTTGCCAGCAAACGTTTTAGAAAGTATTGAGAAAAAATCGGAAAAGGCAAAGAATATATTAAACAAACAATTTTTAATGTAATTATGTGTATAATAAGGCGTGTTATTATAATTAGTATAAGATTTTAATACAATAATGTAAGTAATTAAGAGCGAACTTGTCCTCACGGATAAAACTTGCATGGTTTCTTGTGGGTGACTTTACATGTATTTTGTCTGTAATACTTTTTATTATGAACAATAAAGAAAAAAAAATTGAATTTAGAAAATTTTAATCAACCACCCCGTACCGGTGTTGCTACTTGAATGCCTGTATTCGTGGTCAACTGACAACGTCATTTTGGTGTTGTCAGTTGACTGTCTACATTTTACATTTTAATAGATTATTACAATTCAATAATAAAATTGATAAGTAAATAAATCATTAATTAAAAACAACCAATTAAGATTTAAATGAATTAAAATAATAAATATGTTGGTAACGCTAACAATAACGTATCAATTCCTTAAAGAATTTTAACTGTATGACTTCTTCTTGGAATTAACAGAAGATTAATTTAAATATTTAAGTCGAACCAACTGTATTAAATTAAAACACTCGCTGCCCGGGGTACTATAAATTACCTAGGGTTACGTGAATAATACTTTTTTTATGTTGTCAGAGTGTTCCAGCCTAGCAAAACTCTCTAAGAAAAAATTGATTCACTCGATTGTATAAAACGTGCAGTCATTGATAGATTGACAGATGACGGGTATAATGTTGTAAAAAACGGAGATAGCCGAAATCAACTACGTTTTAAGCAACTGTTCGCTTTCAAACTTAGCTGTATTATACTTCGTCGCCAATCACTATTCTGTAATAACTACAATTTCAAACTTATGTGAAATGACTGCACGTTTCATACTTATTACGTAGTATTTACATCCTCTTTGGATAAAGCATAAAAGTTAAAAAATAACTATAGAAAAATAGTAAAATTTAACTAACTTTACTATCGCGTGATCTTAATTATGTATAAGAAGGGCTCCAGGAAACCAAAAATTTATAGATGTTGCGTTATTTAAAATTTTATGTAGTGATTTAAGATACACAGAGATTTGAAAAAATATAGTTAATTAACAATAGTATAACTTTTTGGATAATCTTCTTCATTTTTCTTCCCAACGGGGATTTATTCTTTCAATTATTATCCACATTATTTAGGTAACCTATTGGAATTTTTGTCTCTGCTCTTTAAGTTGAGTAATTAACGATAAACTCCATGGTATCTTTTTTCATCTTAACTTTCTATACCTTTTTAGGGTTCCGTAGCCAAATGGCAAAAAACGGATCTCTTATAGAATCGTCATGCCTGTCTGTCTGTCGCTCCGTATGTCACAGCCACTTTTTTTCGAAACTATAAGAACTATGCTGTTGAACCTTGTTAAGTAGATGTATTCTGTAAACGGCATTAAGATTTTACATCAAAAGAGAATACACAATAGATTTTGGGCGTGCGCCATACTTAGAACTGAAACTCAAAAAAACACCCATACGTATGGGGATCCATTTATGGATAGGTCTTCAAAAATTATATTGAGGTTTTTATATATATTTTTTTAAACTTAATAGTTAGCGCGAGAGACACTTCCAAAATTCTAAAATGTGTGTACCCCCGGTAGGGGCGGGTTCAGTAGCTCCCGGCGGTCGGCGACGTCCGCGATACTTGCGGAACACGACCCCCTTCGGCCACAGCTTCTCGTCCATAAAGGTCGATATATGTTCTGTCGGGACGCGAACAACAAAAGAAATAAAATCTACTGCGTGACGCGTCACGAACTTTTCGACCCCCAACCGAAACCTTGTCTTCTCCACCAAGTACTGAACAATGTTATGTATGTTATGAATGTACTACAACAACTATTATATTATGTTACTTGCTGCTAAGGAACGCTTCATGGGCAAGTCCGGCTCGCGCTTGGCCGCTTTTTCTAGAATTAACACGCTTTACTATACAAAAAATTCATAACATTTTTTTTTAAACCTGGTGTACCGTCCAGCTAATACGCCAAAGTGGCGGCAGCGTGCCGGTAAGCGGCTTTATTTGGTTCCAGGTAAATAAAACCAGATTCGCTTACTGAGCAATTTATTGTCAATATTTGCCGGGGCTGGCTTGTGGTACACAAAGAGATATGGTCGTGAGTATGGCCTTAATATCTGCTTTTACTCTTGGTTTGTGAGGACTCCCCTGTGTGTATGGCCGAAGATGTTGGGATGGCCCGGGTCGGAGAAAGGTGTTCCGCAGTGGACGCCACACGTGGTCAGCCACCAAAGCCTAACAACACCTATTTCTAAAACAGCGCCTATTTCTGCCTGCAGTAATGTTTGAGCTTTACTGTATTTCAGTCTAAAGGGCACCGTAAATAGTGAAATTACTGGGCACATAAGACTTCATATCTTATGTCTCAAGGTAACGAGCGCAGTTGTGTTGTGTTGTGTTATATATATATATATATATATATATACATATATAATATTTTAAAATAGACAATGTGTAACGCATCGTTACACTGGAATAGAATTATTTTTTTCCATTACTCTGCAATCGAAAAGTCGCGAATATGTTACATCATATCCCGTCTGACGACAACATTGACAGATTGTATTTTACAACTTCCAACAACTTTTTATCCAAACAAAAACGAACTAAATATAATAGGGAGTTTTTAAAGCCCGTAACTTTGTAGCTTATAAGTAAATTACATTAATGAAATAAAACCTCAATGCGGATTTGTTTTTATGACAATAAGGGACAAGACGAGTAGGACGTTCAGCTGATGATAGCTGTGACGTCCTGCCCATTACAATGTAGTACCGCTCAGGATTCTTGAAAAACCCAAAAATTCTCAGGGGCACAACAACTGCGCTCGTTACCTTGAGACATAAGATATAAAGTCTTATGTGCTCAGTAATTTCACTATCTACGGTGCCGTTTAGACTGAAATACAGTAAAGCTCACACATTACTGCTTCAAGGCAGAAATAGGCGCTGTTGTTGTACTCTTAATCTAGCCGGCATCCTGTGCAAAGGAGCCTCCCACTAGATATTAGTAATCCATTAAATAATCCTACTTATGATGTATTGAGACCACTTTATTGTGAAAGAAAGCTTTATTTAAATACTATAGATAAAATAAAATCGTTATATTTCGAATCAAAAATAAATCAAATCAAATGAATGAATGAATGTCAAAAAATTTCCTTTTTTTGTTTATATTTACCACCACGTCCGAAGAGGTTAAGCTTCAATGACATGAAGTGGCAAGAAACACATTGCCACTCTTTTAAATCATTATTTACAGCTTCATCGTATTACAAATCATTTCAATTAGGTACAATATACTATGTAAAGTGATGCGACAAAACACTAAAACGTCAAGAACTGAAAGTCAACCGACTCAACAGTTAAGTAGTAAGTAAAAAAGCACAAGAGATATTGAGTAAAGTCGACACACAGCAAAATCCACAAACAGCAAATAAATACAAGTATTATGAGAGCAAATAACTGATACAATTATTATGATTGTTTTTAATGTATTAACATTAATTCTGACACCTTTTGAAATCTGCATTATGGATGAATTAAATGAAGTAAAATGGGTTGTTTTTAAATTACAAAAAAATAGTGATGACTATAATCTCAATAAATATATGAACCGTATTAAAACAACATAATCTTGATTTATATATGTCTAACTCGCATAATAAAGTAATATTTTTTTCCACTACAGTTACCAATTTCACAAATCTATTTATATATTATAAGTATCTACATATTATAAAATCATTCATTTCCGATGGCTTAAGACTATATTATTCTCGAATACTCAGGTACATTCTTAGATTAAGGATTGGTCTCCGCTGTACTACTAGTTACCGTACCACCTAAGAACAATAACTTTTTTATTACGGTAACTCTTGGTAGTGTGTATTGGATATTTGTAAAGAAGCTTGTGTGCGTGGTATCTTGACACTCAATGGCATCTTTCAAATTTTGTCATTTTACATTTTTACATTGAAATTAATAAAATACAAAATACTTACCTACTGATGATTTGTGATCCCAGTGTCTTTCTAATTTCTTGTAATATTCTTTTAAATACACAGGTTTAGTACGCAACCCGGCATTTTAACCCGGCTTCAATTATTAGCAAAGCTTAACAGATGTCATATGTGACAAGTCAACGTCACAAATTCTTCAAAACTGGATCCAGTACGCCCACTTGGGCGTAGTATTAGTTGCCGCACTTTGCGACTACGCCTGCGGTATCTAGTTGGAGACCAGTCCTTAATCTAAGGGTACTTCTTTTTTTATAGTGACAGAACAGAGTCTGTCGTATCAGCTAGTTAACTAACTAATAATAATAACTTAACACTTATTACCTCAGATTGGAACAGTGAGAGGTTTCTGAGTACGGCTTGTGGTTACCTCAGCTGTACCTCTTTCTGACATCAAGCGTGTGGAAGAAATATTTTAATTTAATTTATTTATTTTAATTCAATTCAAGCCGGTGTGAAAAAGCGGTTTAGTGCCGCTATGTTTCGCATAGGTTAGTGTCGGGAACCGGAGAGATACCAGAATATGACAGCGGTGCTTAAAGAGATTTAGAGATTTTACCCCAAGAGGGTAGCTCTACCAAAGACGGAGAATCCCTCCCCGAGCATTTTAGCTCGGGCTGCCCGTCGCATCTGTGGAGGGCACCACGGTAGAACCACGGATACCCGAGGACAACTTCCTTAAAGGCTGGTAACGCTTTTGTGATTCCTCTGGAAGAGGAATTCAGAATTAAGGATTCTCTGTTGCAAGAGAATGTGTGCGGCGGTGATCACTTAACACCAGGTGAACCGTACGCTCGTTTGTCCCTCTTTTCCATAAAAAATATTTGAAGGCCGACGTTTTTAGTAAAGTTACTAAGCTAAATAGAATTATAATTGTATATGTCAAAGTGACAAGAGCAAATAGCAAAGCCGCTCAGAACGTTGAGTTTTCCAAGAATCCCGATCGGCACTGAAATGTAATGGTCCGGACGTATATCATACCATCAGTATGCTCATCTCTCTTCTTCTCATAAAATACACGGAAACAGCTGCAATAATATTATCTTATTACTAAACAACTGCACCCCCATTTCTTAAATTGTAACTGGGAAATTAAATTTTCTTTACACAAGTTAAACGTTTGCACAACGGAACGTGGATGAAATAAATAATAATATTATGTCGTGCAAACATCTGTTGGCCTTTACTCATAATATAAGTATTTTTTTCTTTTTTTTTTTTCTTTATTTATTTAGGGGCTTTTATGCGTATGCAGATGTCAGCTCCATTATAATCGAAGTACATTAAAAAAAAGAAAAACAAAATTCTTAACTAATCAAACTAAAAAAAAAAGTTAATAAAAGGAAAAGCAAGTTATATCTATAGTGTTCAACAAATAAGACTTATGGATTCAAACAGACTTATGGCATCCTTATTTGCAGGACGGGCAAGTATATTTACAAACATGCCCGTAGCAAATCTGTTCAAACCCATAAGTTCTACAATTTTGTCTCTACTAGACTGAAATCTGACATATTCCTTTAATAAGTGCTCAACATCCTCAATTGTTCCACATGAATCACATAGAGGTGACTCCGCAATTTTTAATTTTTATAAGTATATATTATATATACCTAACTGAAGGATTGAATAAAGTAATCATTCAAATATTTTCATTGCATTGAATGGGCAAAAGTAATAGACAATATTCGGAGCGGTAATTTAAATATTTTTCTTTATAAATTATAGTTCACACAGCTAAACCAACACGAATTATAAAAGAAGCAAATAATTTTCAAATATTGAGATCGACAGCGATCCACTGAGGTTTTTAAGGACTTCTCAAGATAGGCTTGCATTTAGTTCTGTTGAGGTGGAAAATTGACAGCAGTTTCTTTACCTTATTGTAAAGGTTATTAATTACCTTGAACACAGAAGAATCTGTGGGAGAAACTAGTATTAAACAAAAATTTTTCAAAGATTGTATCTTTTCGTCGTTGAGTTTTTTTATCCGGATCGTAACTCATACGGCTATGTTTTTTTAAAACATCGTTTAAAAACGTTGTTCGTCCGCGATGGACTCCTAAACTTATGAACGGATTTTAATGGGGATTACTTCATGGTGTGCAGTTTGGTCCAACTTGAGAGATAGGATAGTTTTTATTTCGATTTGGGACCCATAATTATTTTTATATTCAATATTTGTTTTGCATGGGCATATTTTCTATGAGAGAATTTATTGACGCACGGTTTGACAGTTCTGCTGTGAAAGAATTTCATTAAAGTTAACAACAGGTAGCAATGACGTTCTATACATAATATAGAACGTCATTGACAGGGAGCATATTTTATAAAATAATTCTTGGTGTTATGAAATATGATTGACAAATTCATAATAAAACAGTATTTTATTTATTAAGCACAGAAAAACGTCTGTCGGGTCAGCTAGTAATAATATATTTTCTTTTATTTGACAGCACAGCAGTGGGAGTAATTGAGATGAGATGTGGAACGGCTAAAACATAACCCTGTGGTATTTATAACAACAACATTATGTTAAAGGTACACAGGTTGCTTTTGTCCCAAAACTTTGTTCACGTGAAACTTCGAGATCTGTGTGTGTATGACCTAAACTCTGCTAATGTTTTCTATATATTTCATACATTTGTTTTTATTTCCAATTTTGTTACAACATGAATAATACTAAAAATATATACAATATATTGTATATATTTTAAAGGGGACAGCCTGAAGTCAGAATGGAAAGTTTTCTTTTATTTTTTTTTCCCTTAAGCAGATTTTTTTAAAGGGATTGTAAATTGTAAAGCTTATTAATAGTTTCTTGCGTATACAACAAACAGAGAAATAAAATGAACACACGTCCACTGCTGGACAGAGGCCTCCCCCAAAGATTTCCACGACGATCGGTAGTATCTGTCATGTTCGGAGGAGTTTGCCATAATTATAAAAAATATTATTATTTTTAACCGTAATTATAAAAGAATATGAATATTTGAGTAAATAACTTATGTTTAAAAATTAAACATTCTTATGTGGGCGCTGCTGACGTAAGAGTTCTGAACGGCAACACCGTGGCGTGGGGCAAGTAGGCGTCAGTGCCTACGGTACTGCCAACTACTATTGGGTGTGCTGGTGAGGAAAGAAAGTGAGGAAAGAAGGACGGAGAGAACTGACCGGTTAAATGCTGGTACTCCTCTGCAGCCCCCGGGTGAATCAAATAGGCCTTTATATTAATATTTTCTTCTACGTTAGTAATTCTAGGTCACTTAAATATCACTGATGAGGTTAGTTAAGTGGCGTGTCCGCTATTACATTAAGAAAAAGGGTCGCGAAGCGCTGTACATACGTGTGAGCGCGTGATCCACCCACGAGAAAGTGTCAGCGAGCTAGGGGGAGAGGGCACAGGGTGCGGAAGGAGAGATGAGGAAGCGGGAAGTGGAAACGGGAACTTGACAACTGACGTTGACGCTGACAGTTACAAGTTCGTTCCGACACGAGCATATGAAATATGGCGCCAACAACTAGATTACTTACAGGGGGTTCTGAAATGATATTACATACAATTGATTTATCTTTGTCATGTATGTATTGTTTTTAATAATTATTTTATGATTTCGATTAAATAGTCGGTTAATTATAGCTCCACTTTGTGTAAGAACAATAATCCTGGATAAAATGCCAACAATATAACGTATAACGATGGATATTTTCTGAGAAAATTGTTTTGAAATTACCGAGAAAAGGCTGACGCGTAACGCCCATTGTATTAATATGTCAATGTTTCAACATATTATTTTATATATAATATTACGGAAAAGGGTAAAACAAGGCCTGTCACCAGTGCCATCAAGGAAACAATGATAATATAATGTACGAGAAATTCAATATCTTTGATGAAAACACTGCGCAGTAACAAAAATAAGAAAAAAAAAATAACTGGTGATGTATCTATCTATGTATATATTATAAAAAACTATAGAGTTGACGTGTCTTTAGATTGGACATTTTTTCTAATAGTAGATATGTAGATGATAAAAGGAGTATTAGAGCTGAACACAAAAATACAAATTAAAAAAACATTTTCTCTAATTGTTTTTGTACACTGTATCAGTTTTAATTCAGTGCACGGACAAAAATTTATGTATTTTATGTTATTAACGATAAGAAAAAGAATTTATACTAAAAGCAGTGGCTCCTTTGCAACCGGATGCCGGCTAGAATATGGGTACCAGAACGGCGCCTATTTCTGCCGTAAAGCAGTAATGTATAAGCATTACTGTGTTTCGGTATAAACTTTTCATTCGGCCTTAGCTAGTGAAATTTCTGGGCAAATGAGACTTAACATCTTGTCTCAAGGTGACGAGCGCCGCTAAGAATTTTTAGTTTTTTCAATAATCTTGAGCGGCACTGCATTGTAATGGACAGGCCGTATCAATTACCATCGGCTGAACATCCTGATCGTCTCGTCCCTTATTTTCATAAAAAAAATGCATCCAAATTTATCTGAACGAAAGCGCGGGCACTTCGTTCGGGCGTTCATAAGTTAAACTAAGTAATTCTTTACGGAATAAGAGATTTCGTTATTTTATAATTTCTTATAATATAAGTCAATAATAATAATTAAGTTATGCGTAAAACTACCAAACGCTAATTCTCGTTGAGTAAAAAGATTTATGGATAGTAAGAGAATAATGTAAGTAATATAACACAATTTTTTCATACCATGTTTGAATTTATTGTATTTTGACTATTCGATATGAATTATCGTCGCCAGTCCTCGATTTATTTGAAAAAAAATCTGAAAGACAGTTTGTATCAATTAATTTGAAATAACCAAACCCAACTAAGAGGCATGGTTTCACTGGAGAGTATAGGTGTTCTTCATCATGCTTTCTTAAATGTTGTTGTTTTGTGGAGAGGCGGCTCGTTCCCTTACCTAAAATACGGTCAGAGGAAACGAAGGCTGGTGGCAGTGGCAGCCGGATGACCTTGTATAGTCATCGATATCCCTGCTTTTGTTCAAATCAAATCAAAATCACTTTATTCGTGTAGGTCACGGAAATGACACTTATGAATGTCAAAAAATTATATTTCTTGTTAAATCTACCGCCACTTCGTAAAGGATTAGGCTAATGAGAAGAAGCCGCAAGAAACTCATTGCCACTCTTAAATTAACATTTACAAGTTCGTCGCTTTACAAATCAGTTCAATTACAATTGAATATGTAAAGTGATGCAACAATAATACTCAAATAGTCAATATCTTACACGAGTAACTCAAAAAATAAATGTAAATACAAGACTACAGTTAATGAGTACAGTAGTTGCATCAACCACACATACAGTAAATAAATAAAGCTATTTTCTGACGATTCTATTAACGATTATAAAAAATATAATAACTTTAATCTTAAGAATCTGAAGGAGAGTTTCGGGTAATCATCCTGCCACCTAATCACGAGCCTGATCAGGAGCATGACGCATGGGCCAGCCATCGCCTCCCTCAAGCATATTGTAGGGAAGGGAATGACCCGTTCCATGTCACCGCCACAAGCAGTGACATTTAAACGGGCATGACACAGCCTGTCACGAGAACTCAACCAAATAACATACCAACAACCAAATACCAAATAACAACCAAATACCTCTTACTTACGATTCGACCATTCTGCTTAAATTTTTTAATTAAGTTCAAAGGATGACTGTTTATATTTTTTCAAATACTTCCTGCTTATAGTTAAAGATTTATTTAAATTATCATGGATATGGGACTACTGTACTAAAATTGTTTCATTAAAAATTGAATACTGTAATAAAATTGATACTTTTTTTCAAAATTGTTTAGTAGGTACTCGTGTTGTTCACATTCTTTGTAATAAAACTGTCTATGAAGAAGAAGATGACACTAAAAACACAACAAATTTCATTAATTTGCGGCCGAGGTGTACATTCAAGTACTGTAAGGTCAATAAAATTGTATTTTTTTAATATTCATAATTTGGGCACCAATTGGAATTTTTAGGGTATTTTTTTGTGCACCTCATAACTGTACTACTTATGCTCCATACATAAATGTATACTTTTCATTCATTTAAAACTGTTATTCAGACTTGTAATCTTTCATCTTGTTTATTATTTAAATATTTATATTTTTCTTTGTCATATACGTGTCAACACAATCTCTTTTATCTGTTTTTATTTAGAAGAGGGTAGACACTGAAGTGGCATACTAAATTATGCGTGATGTCGCCTTGGACAGAAAAAGGATAATCCCACAGTCCTTAATACATATTTTCTCGGATACTACGTTTATGTTTGTGTGTATGATCTGGTTTATATATACAGTAAAATGATAAATATTTTATCAAGGCTCATTTATTAGCATTTCAATATTGAACGGGACGTGGTTCTTGACAATGGCGTCCGTTAATCTGTATGTATGTGTGTGTGTGAATGTGTATGTATGGATGCATGTAAACCTCTTATAACTTTTGAACGGCTCGACCGATTTTCTCGCCGTTGGCACCATTCGAAAGGGCTTAACTAAACTTAGATATTGAATTTTTTTTTTATCGATCGTTTTAAAAAAAGCTCTTAACATCAAATCGTTGGTCGCACCAAGCCGGTCAAAATTGGTTGATTCGTTCGTGAGTTATCGTTGACGAAAGAAAACCGAAAAAGTGTTTTCGGAATTACTTCTGAGAGATTCTGTATAAGACTCAACTGCGTCGAATGCCGCCAACCGCGTGAAAATCAGTTTATTCATTCAAAAGTTATTGCCTTTTGAAAATTCAAAAAATAGTGTTCTGTTACACTTCTATCATACTTTGAGCACGAAGAGTTCAAAAACAGAACAGCTAACTCTTTGAGCTCGAAGGGCTCAAAACAACAAAAATTATATCTTTGAGCTCAAAGAGCTCATCGTCATTGGTAGGGTAGGGCGGGGATAGTAGAGCAATTTTTCACTTGAGGGGCTATAGCTCCTCAACGAAAACTCTTAATGTCTTGTTTTGCATACTGATCAATTACTAATATATCCCTTAGCAAAACTGTCCATAGTTATTATTTCTAGCTAGTCGAGTTTAAGAGCTACAGCTGTTTACAAACAGAAACTCATGTTTGCTCAACATACCCCATGGGTGAGGTAAGTTCAGCAAGGATATGGGGCGAATTAAGCACTTAGATGGATTCAATGTTAACTAGACACGAAATCAAAATTGTTTTGACAATCATCTTTTATTTATAATTTTTATGGGCAAAACGACAAAAATAAACTCTTTGAATAATGAACTCATGTCACTGTTGCAATTAAAACAATTAATGAAAGTAAGACCAGGCACAATTTTATATGAGCCCATTTTCTACAAACTTGACATTGTATGCATGTTTCTATCTTGATAAATTTTCAACTTCCCAGCTACAATCTTATTTGGCTTCAGCACAGTGGACACTCCTGTCTCATTCACATTCCAAATATCTGATACACTGAACCCATGTTTGTTGAGCAACTATAGCTTAACTAGCCCCACCCCGAAATTTTAAGACAAAGGTGAGATTATGAATAAACTGTTAGAATTATAGGCAGGCCCTTTATATGTATCAAAAGTAGAATAAATTTATCATAGTATAACACTTACCCGATTGAAAACGAATGAAATTTGACTATTACAGACGAAATATAATTACTGTTTACAACTTTTTTACTCTTTGTTATCAAAATAAATAATGCGGTCATGTACTTTACTCGATCGACGTGTCGCCACTGCCGGTCGTACGATAAGTTCTTCTCTGTCAACGCTTTCTTTTCGCTCTTTGATGTTTCTGCGTGCGGTGTATAGTTTCCGAGATATTTCGATTGCCCAACTTGCCCCTATGCTCAACTAGCCTCACCCTACCCTACAATTTGAAGCGTGAAGGTATGATATTACCGGGAAGTTGCAGGGATGGCCTTTAGGGTAAACCATTTTCCTAATTTTTTACAAATTATTTTACAATCTGTATGAAGCAATGAAGAAATGATACAAAAATACTCAAACGTCATGATATACACAAGTTAAACATCTAGTAGATATATCAGTACAAATGCACTACACATAGAGTATGGCATTATGGGAGCATTGCATCAACATTATGACTATAATATATATTATTATAACTCAAGTAATATTAAATAAAATATATTAATTTTGAAATTAACAACATGAAGTATAGTTCCTGATGACAGGACTATCCAGCCATAACAATTAGTACTCGTTCACGAGCATGCCACGTGGATCAAACATCACCTCCTTTCACTATATTTTAGGGAAGGAACTACCTGCCCAATGCCGTCACGAGAAATATTTCAGTTTGTGATTCCGTTTGAGTCTTGGTTTGAGTATGATGTTCAAAACTGTCAATTAAAAAAGTGGTAAGGTAGTATTTTTAATTTTTAGCAATAAAGGATGATAAAGCATTATGCATCAACAAACTTCTTTAGAATCGTTGTGATTTGAAACTCGATTAAACGAAACAGCGAGATATAAGAAAATTAAGATTAAGCCTACTGAGCTATAGGTCCGGGACCTATAGCTCAGTAGGCTAGGTGCAGACATTTATATGAAGAATATGGATGTTTGTTTCCGAGTCATGGATGTTTATATGTATTAATGTATGTTTAAGTAAGTATATTGTATTAAATATATCGTTTTCTTGTACCCATAGTACAGGCTATGCCTAATTTGGGCCAAGATAATTTGTGTAAAAGTGTATCAATATTTATTATTATATTTTTACTATAATACAGTGTTTCGGTACCAGGTGATCAAATTTGAAGAAGAGATTGTGTTATGTGTGACGCGAATATACCTTAATATATTCTGACGGCATGTGCTCGACGTATTACTACATAGACACCAAGAGAACATAAATATGGTAGCGGTAGTAATGTCTTTCATAGCGGTTGAAATCATGAGTCATCATAGCAACATGTACCAGGATTTCATACGCAGTTTATAGGTTTCATGTAAATTTTGCATCAGATACAGCGATTCCATTGATTGAGTTTATGGACGCCAAATTAAATTTGAAAATGTGCAGCAGTCGCACTTTATCAACAACAAGATCAAAAAAATTATGACGCAGTATTTCAAAGATTTATGGACCATATTATTAACCTGACCTGTATAGCCGAGTGGTTAGTGATCCTACCTACTAAGCTAGAGGTCCCGGGTTTGAATCCCGGTAGGTGCAAGCATTTATATGATGAATATGGATGTTTGTTTCCGAGTCATGGATGTTTAAATGTATTTATGTATGTGTAAGTAAGTATATTGTATTAAATATATCATTGTCTTGTAACCCATAACACAGGCTATATATATGCTTAACTTGGGGCAAGATAATATGTGTAAAAAGTGTGTCAATATTGTTATTATTATTATTAAAATGTTTATTTCATAATAAGCTCTGGGTCTGAATAAATATAATATGTAATATATACGAATAAAATGTTAAATAATTATCAAACTTTGTATCACTATGATCATTACTAAAACCTACAATTATCCTCTTCCTGAAATTTTACATTCGTCTCATTATCTTGAAATCAAAATCTTCGAAGGTGTCACTTCTACCACGTGTGAATTACACATGTTTTTTTCTAAACATTGTATTTAGTTGAGTAAGTAATATAACGTTTTTATTATTTATCCAACAAAACGTTTCGTAAATATTTTCAAGAGGATTACTGTTGACATGGATCGAGAAAGTATTTGACATAGTTATTATTGTAATGTTTAGTGCCATAAATTGCCTGAGAGGTGGAATTTTCTGTAGACACATGGACTTTGGTAAAATTAAGTGACAGTAATCTCTTTTTGAATGTGTTGCTTTCTGAATAAACACCAAATTATTTCACACAACTACAATTTGAAAACAAAATTTATGAACTAACGGGACTTGAACCTACGACCTCTGGCGGTCCATGCGAGCTCTCTTACAACCTGAGAGTTGAACAAAGAAAAAATTTACCAACGATACGTCACTCGAACGGTTGGCGCAGTTGGAAGAAGCGTGCACGGAAAGCAAGAAGTCGCGGGATCGAGTTTCGCATCGTTTATAAAATTTGTTTTCAAATTTTTTTGTATAATTAATCCCAGAAGTGAGGTTATCACTTTAAAAAACGCAACAAATTGCTCAAAATAATTTCCTCAAATCCTATCAACCTCATTTCTCTGTTTATCAACCACATTTTCTCGTTTTCATCTGAAAACGATGACGCGCAAGGGTAATGAATTTCTTAAACGCCTTTTAATCCTTAAAAAAGTAGAAGTAGTAGAAAGAACATGTGTCATATTCTTCAAACGAAGAATATGACACATGTTAATATGTGTTCGATTTCCACAATAACGAATGTCATGTTGAGTCATACATTCACAAGCTGTTAATTCCCTATCAATTTAAAAGCGGCTTATTGAATAGAGTACTCGCAAAAAACAAATAAAAAAAAAGCGTGTGTGTCAGCTCCGACACACTACTGGAGTTTACTCCTGAAGAACGATTGTCTTTGAACAGGTACTAAACAAAATCAAGTCCAATTGAGTCGGTTACAAAGAGACATACAGCAGAAGCTAATAAAAGCGTATTAATTAAAAAAAAATATAGATATTAATAGATATTAAAAAAATAAAAAACTTCATAGGTAATACTGATTTTTCTTATGGTCATGCGCCATCTATCGAAAACCGTTATTTATTTATTTTGAATAAATCGGTTCCAACACCAATTACATTAATCAAGTACATTATACTATTGCTAGACGCTATAATGCGAGGACTCACAAAGTTGGAGCAGCAACTGCACCAACATCTCAAGTCTATTAATAACTAGATCACAATCAGGGCGGGCTTCTACGAGGTGATTAAACAATTTCAAGACTCGGGTTACGGGCGCCGCAGTGCGTGCTAACGTGCGACACGCGGTTACCGCCAGCAGACGGTGATTTCTACAACGAATATAATTGTTAGGTGTATATAATCGAATCAGCTCATTATGAATATGAGGCATATTATGGGGCATCTATTAAGCCCCGGCTTACTTTAAGCAAGGTAGTTGCCTGGTCGAGAGCCCGTCTGGTTTCCAGAGTGTTGTATCCGAGGCAACCGACGAGATACGCGGTTGGGTACAAGTACGGGTAAGTAACCCAGTTTCCACTTATACAGGAAACGCAAAAAAGCTTTTTGTACTTTCTCCAGCCATAAGGGAATAGGTTATTTCGTCGGGATTCCATACGCACGAGCTCGCTTCAGGCTTACTACGCACAAGGGTAAAGCAGTTGTATTATATTGAAGTTGTGGAAATCGCACGCATTCCTACGAGCCCTAGTCTCAAAAAGGACTCTTGAGTGACTTTTATTATATCGTAGTTGTGTGATCGTGTCGTGGAAGGTAAGCTTTTGGTCAAATGTCACACTTAGATCTTTCATTCTTTCATTGCTATGGGTCGATAACTTTCAACACCTAATTTATCAGAACTCTTCGGTATAGGCGTTACACGCGTTGTTTTCCATTGGAGGGGACAGCAACTTGTTTGCTAAGATAAATTAAATATAGGACATAAAGGGGAGGCAATTCATGTCTTTAAATCCTTGAAGAGAAAAGATGGTAATCTGTCAGGTCCTACAGAACTGGAAGATTTTAATTTATTAATACCATAAAGAATATCCTGAGATGTGAATTTAAGCATATTTACATAGTTGCTATTATGAGAAGTGTCATTATTGTTGGCCTGTGCTGTATTTAGTTGGGGAATATCGGTAGAATACACACTTGCAAAGAACCTGGTAAATGCATCAGCAGCTGCAGCTCCCGTAAAACTGTCAACCTGGAACTTACCGTTGGCTCAAAACCTCCTTTGGAACGAAGACTTGCTATGTGCTTCCAGAATTCAAGCGGATTAGTTTTGATATTATTTTCTAAGCGTATTAGATATGCTTTGTAATCCTCAGCATCACGACGTTTTAATGAACTTCTCATATCCGAAAAGGCCTGGAAGTCATCTAGCCGCTGGGTTTTCCTCCAATTTCTATGTAAACTAAGTTTAAGTTTAGTGTCTCTTATAATATATATAATCTAGTATTATTTGTTTTTAATTTGAACTAAGATGGGGTGTCTGTGGTTCAACGCCATCTAATAAAGTTTAGGAAACTAACTTTCACTAGCCACATTTCTTATTGCAAAATAAAATAATTTTCAAAAGTAACGATAGGTGGCCGACAGGAAAATACAATGCTAATTGTTGCCTTATTTGTAAGCTGACGAAGCCTGTTTTTATTTAAATGAGAAAAACGTTACTATCGAATTTTGATGAGCAGATTTTACAGTCCATATTTTCTCATACCGGGCGCCTTATATGAAAATCAATTCTAAAGGAGTAAACCCCAAAAACATAAAGTTATGGTACAGTTAAAATAATATACGATCAAGACTTACTAATGTTATCGATTGAATGTCGTAGGTTTCTGAAGCTTAATTTGTCGATCGTTTGAGTGAAAGGATAGCTAGATCTCACGTACTGCGATGCTTGTTAGCAGCTCTGATCCTATTTACATTCCAAGGAGACTACCCCCTTACATCATTAGGCCCAAATTGAAATTTCATCGGGGCCTCTCTTTGCAATAACCAATAATAATATTATATCAAAAGCCGTGAAAGTATACACAGGGTATTTTCTTTCTGTTAAAAATTTTTCTAAATCTTAAACTGCAACTCTTTTAATGCTTGGATCTGATATATACATTTCTTGATATCTTATTTTTCTTACAATAGATTTGTTCTGTTATAGTTATCCTGTAATTTAATCTCATTTTCGTTATCAACTCTATACATATTTGGCATATGACATGTTTCTTTGGTCAATGAAGAAAAAGATTAGTTAATTACAAGTTGTAAAAATAAATTGAGTCTCGTGCCAGATTTTGGCGAGATAACACGTCCTGAGGATGCCTCGTGTAGAGGCGAAACACGTGTCGAATTGTTTAAAGACAAATATTGGCGGGAATAAACACTAAAGAAAACTCAAATCATTTGTATTGATATTAACTGGCTAATTTGGAATTCAGCTTCAGACAACCAATATGTATAGAGCCTTACATATTTCAAATATTTAAAAAGTAGTATCTAGTAGATTTTTCTCTTGAATAATATGACCGTTAGATTTAGATGAACCGTGACAATGTCCGAATTTGGGACATAACCAAGATCATAAATAGTAGTTAAAAAAACTATAAGACACGCTTTATATAGAAATTCGAACTAAAAAATAGAATATATACATAAGATATATACTATAAGATAGTTGAAATTTATATAAGTTATTTTTATCAAATTAATGTATTGTCATCGATCCTCGATAAATCTTCGAAGTTTGAACGAAATCTGGCCGTTAAAAGTGGGTCAAACCGCGCTCAAATGAGTCGGTTACAAACAAACATACTACAGGTGAAGCTAATAAATAGTGTGTAAAACAGCAGTATTAGACTGGTTTGATTTCGTTAAAAGTGCATAAATCCACCGACATACCGTACATGATCTGCGAGTCACCCGTTGCAAATGCATAGAATGGTCATGTAAAAATTCCGTCACTAATCAGTACCTTCCTACTTACTAAAGTAATAAATAAAAATAATATAATATATTTGATTTACATAAACTCTTTGATCATCCTTAATTTTACGTCAAAATGATGAGAGATATGGATTGTATGTTATTTAAGATTATGGTGAGACGTTTGAAATGGATAAATATAAAAAAATATTAACAATAATAACCAAAAAATTGTTAAAAAATGGAAGAAATCTGCTTTTGTGTCCCCATAAATTATATTATTTCTAATGGGATGAACCTTTTTTTTCTGATTTTTCTGATGATGTTTCGGCTTGACGTTGAATTTTGGGACACCCTATAAATTTTAATTATTCAATAACTCACGAATATATTTATCACTTAGATATTATTTTATTATTTACTAGACTGAAGGCCGTTCAGCATCAACTCAATCTGTTATGTTTAATTATCGATTATTCCATTTTCAAATTAATTTAAATAACATAATTTATTTTCACTCTTTGCGGCCAACAGTGTTACAATGAGATTTCATATCACATCGATATACTAACATATTCCTGCTATTCGTACCTCTTCGGATGCGGCTATGGATAATGTCATGAAATGTTGGCTGTGAACTCTCAAGAAAATTCCATCTGTATTCTAAGTGTTTATTTGGTGACACATGATTTGATCCAAAGAGGATGTAAATACCATGAGTATGCTTACATGTCAGTCAACAAAATGCAAAAATATATTGTTTATGAATGCTATAATGAAATAATGTTTCACTGGAGGGGTGATTTTAATTCCTCTTTGAGATAGAATTAGAATAGGTATAACATTTATTTATGTATGTTAGTTAATTGTAGACTGTAAGTTGGTGTTGTAATAGGCAGCACCGTTGATTTCTCTGGTCGCCGGCCACCAATGTATTGTTGGATTTAAAATTCATATTACGAGTATTGTATACAACATTAGGCAAAGGATAAAACTGATAGATGCTCTTGAGTACGCTGTAACACAAAAGTGGCGCTGGGCAGGTCATGTGGCGAGATTAATGGACGAAAGATGGACAGTAGAAACGAGAATTTGGGAAGGACCATCTGGCAAAAGAAAAAGAGGCCGCCCAAGAAACAGATGGGTAGATGACATAATAAAAATAGCAGGAAAATATTGGAGAGGAAAAGGACAGAAGATGGAGCACTTACATGAAGTGAGCTGGGGGAGGCCTTTATCCATAGTGGGGTTCCAATAACATTATACGCGTAGTCTTAATATTATATTATTATGTATTTGAAGGTTGTTGGAATTAACTAAAGGCTTATTATTATTATTGTATATGGGAGGTTTATATTCGATAGGAGGTGTCTGTGTATGTGGACACCCGAGCCCGACGTATGAGCCCTGCTTATTTTAGGTTTGCCTCGTACCTAAAATAAGGAGAACTTCTCAAAAAAATGGCATCAAACATTATTAGCATCAAAACCAAGAAACAAAACAATGAGAGGGCAAGGATCCCTTAAAAGTCACTTACCACTTCCGAGTCCATTGCTATTTATCACAAATCAGAATATTAAAAATATTCTGATTGATAATAATATATCTAAGGTAATAAATAATAATATTGATAAAAAAAATAATTACACTCGGGTAGGACAAAGTTTTGAAAAAACATGTTACAAATAAACGATATACCCGAGTATTGCATATAACGGAAGGGCTAAAGATGGAAAGGATATCTACGGATATCCCAACGATGATATGACTCTCTTCGTTTTTGGGGCGCCGATCAAAGATCGATCCACCGATAGGCAAATATCTGCGATCAATTTATATCTTGGATTACAGATATATTATTAATTTCGGCTGTTAAGCATTCAGCCTGAATACGTAAAAGTATTTTACACCTCTCGAGAAAAAAAAGAAGCATAACATTTATCTATCTTTATAACAAATATTTTAAGTCGTGTATTACCAACTTTACTCTAAAAACACTAATAGCTATTGTACTAATCCATTAGATTTTCACCATTACGTTTTTTTTTCATTATAATGTTTATCAAATTAATTCGTTATAAACAAACATAACCATTTCTCATGCTAGCCACGTAATAATATAAATTATAGCTTAAGTGGCTCTAGTTGAAACTTGATAACAGGATTGGAAGCATCTAAACTCGGGCACTACAGAACGTGTGGCTGACTCGCCTTTGAGTCAAACGTTCGACAAATTAAGCTTCCTAAACGTTTTGAAACGCCCGCTCGCTTTTTGTTTTACTGTCCATTTGCCGCTTGGTTTTCATTTTCTCGAAAGTACAGACAGCATTCATTTTTATATCCATTGCTTATTTTACACGTTTTCCTTGTTTCACGATGTGTAGAGATAATTGTGTTGGTGAAATGGTTCATTATTATGTTATAACTAGACTTTTAATCGAGTTTAAAGATAGGTATTAAAGTCGTTGGTATAATTTCATTTGTCTGAATCGCGTCAATTGGTTTATGATTGGTTACTGTTTTTCAAAAAGTCTTTTAAAATTTACAATTTATTCAAAATCTAAATTTTAAATAATATCATCGACTTTTACTTACCTTCTTCTTCTGCCTTCCCTGAATCCTATTATTTGGGTTGGGTCTCCTCGCTTCACTGCCGTTTTATAAACATTACCGACTTTAACTTACATAAAATTGTGGAACTGTTTGTACTTTGAAATTTTTGCACTCCGCGAATCTGGATGACTTAAGGTAGATTCACACTGTGACTTTTAATCTTGGGTCCATTACTTTTCACAGCAAAAAATAAGAAACTATCAAGAATTGAGAAAAGGTAACCAACAGATATTTGATATCATGTGACGTCATCATGGACAACATGGTCGCTGTGTTTAGGTTGTTTAAATAAACAGATGAGAAATCGAAAATTAATTAAAAAAAATAAAATACTTACAATTTTACAAAAGAATTTTATAATTTTTCCGTCAGTGGTTATCTATTTTCAATAACAATAGAAACATTAATTTGTATTTAATAAATGGTTATTTGGCGAAGAAAAATTCATCGAAACATGTTGTAGAAAATGTATTTTACATTACTCATACTCGGAAAGTAATGTTGTTTTGATCTGATTATTGGGTGGAAAATGCTGCTTCCCTCCATAGAGAGGGAAAAACTCATACAAATTACTTCCCACCTAAGGGCCGGAATGAACTTTAAAAATAGAACTGCTGTGAAGAGTTTTATGTAAACAAGAACTAATAAAAAAAAGCCATGTGACAGCCAGTGTGAAGTTAGCGCAAACTTCTTTGAGCGGAATAAAGCGGCTTTCGACCCTCGGTTAACAATCTACTATTATTCTTATTTTAAGTAACCTTACCTTTAAAATATATCTTTTAAAGTAAAATGTTTTAACTGGACATATTATTTTATTTATATAATTAATTTATTAAAATAGTAGAATAAACGTGTGATTTAGAACTATAATATGTAACTGTAAAAAAGTATTTTTTAGTAATTAACCTGTATCTAGTTGGATCGTGGATTTCAGAAATATTATAGATTGCAGTGAAATTCTCAGGGCACCTATAAATTAATCTGAATTTCAGCTATCGGGCATCATTTCGTTAAAATTTGAGGATGAGGAAGTCTTTTTCTGACATAACCCATCCTCAGAATTTTAACGGTATTTGGCAAAATATTAAAAGCTTATTTTCATAGCGATATGCGGTTTATTATGAAATTCCAACTAAATTTTATTTTTTTTATGGAATAGAAGGACAAACGAGCGTACGTCACCTGTTGTTAAGTGATCACCGCCGCCCACAATCTCTTGCAACGCCAGAGGAATCACAGGAGCGTTGCCGGCCTTTAAGGAAGGTGTACGCGCTTTTTTGAAGGTACCCATGTCGTATCGTCCCGGAAACACCGCACATGGAAGTTTATTCCACAGCTTTGTAGTACGTGGAAGAAAGCTCTTTCAAATCCACACTGTGGAAGACCGCCACACATCCAGATGGTGGGAATGATATCCTAACTTGTGGCGTGTCGTGCGAAGGTAGAATTCAAGTTAAACAGCTCTTCGGAACACTCCCCGTCATGAATGCGGTAGAAGACACACAATGAAGCGACATCTCTACGCAACGCCAAGTGATCCAGCAGTTCACAGAGCACTGGATCCCCGACAATTCGAGCTGCTATCCATTGCACGCGGTCAAATGAATCGAGCTGATACTGGGGTGCGCCAGACCAGAGATGACAGCAACACTCCATATGTGGCCGGTATTGTATCTTATATTATTACGTGAGATAATTTTTTATAAAATCTGGTTTTAATTGTTTACGCTATAGCTGCTAGTTGCAGAGAGCATCCTTAAAGTTAATAATATAATAATATAACAATAATATTGACACACTTTTTACACAAATTATCTTGCCCCAAGTTAAGCATATATAGGCTGTGTTATGGGTTACAAGACAATGATATATTTAACACAATATACTTACTTAAACATACATAAATTCATATAAACATACATAAATACATTTAAACATCCATGACTCATTCATTCATTCATCATATAAATGCTTGCACCTACCGGGATTCGAACCTGGGACCTCTAGCTTAGTAGGTAGGATCGCTAATCACTCGGCTATATAGGTCGTCAAAAAAAGTTAATGTTTCATTATATCACATGCTATCTTTAACTGTCAAAATGAAAAGGAAAGTGACGGTATTATATATATAATGATACGTTAACTTTTAGCGGTAAGCCACATATTATTTATTATATTCACAGTATAATAATCTAGTGATTTTCATCGCTACAAACTCTCTATTATATTTTTTGACAGAGAGTATTAGTGAAAATGCATTAAAGACAGTCAGTCTTACAAGCCCTACTGTTCGGCTCGAGGAATAATGTCTGGGACTGTATTAGGGTTTCCTATAGAATAACTGGTTTTTGGCTCGTTTAATGAATGTATTTATGTAGGTACTTGAATCTCCTAAGAATCCAAGAAAAGAACTATTCCAAGGTGAATGTCACAGTGGCGATCGCAAGCTTGCAAGGTTTGTATGAATGATAACGTAAGGCACTAGTTTTCTCAATATAAGGCAGTATTGAGACAGCCTCAGATTATTGACAGCTAATTACTGACAGTAGAAGGTAGTAGTTACCTCTATCTGTTGATAGTATATTGGGAACGGTCATTAGACAATTTATACGTCTAGATAGACAGTGACAGCTGACAAGTCGAAAAAAATAGCAGTGAATTGTAAGCCTCTAATTTCAGTACCGCCCAAACACTAAAACAAAGTCACAATATATAAAACTAGAATGTACACAAATAAAATTTGAAAAACAAAATTTTATGAACGATAGCACCGGCACGGAACTTCAAATTTTATTTGTGTATTAATCCTAGAAGTGGGGGTTATCACTTTAAAAAAAACATAACATATTGCTTAGATTAACAAGAGCGACATCTCAAGTCAATTTCCTAATATGCAAATATTGGGGTTGAGCAGGTTATCAACTGTAAAGTAGATCCTGTAGATGAAGCCACAACCTGAGAGTTGAACAATCCAAACAGAACTTTATAACGAGGCGGTAGTCGAACGGTTAGCTCAGTTGGTTAGAGCAGCGGCACGGAACGCCGGAGGTCGTGGGTTCGAATCCCGCATCGTTCATAAAATTTTGTTTTTCAAATTTTATTTGTGTATTAATCCTAGAAGTGAGGGTTATCACTTTAAAAAAAAACATAACATATTGTTTAACTATAATGTACTATTTGTTCACATTTTCTTGTATTTTTTCGACTGTTATTCTCTATGAATGACAGTGAACACAATATATACATAAAGCTCGATAACATTATAACTATGATTGTCACAGACTAATCCCTTAGCAATCAAGGCCCGCTTAATGTACTTATACGCGTATCTACATGAAATACACGAATGGAAATACGAAATTATCATGTTATCCGGCAAATAGCATTGGGTTTCGTGAATACTTAATTAATTGCTGGGGCTAGAATCGCAAAGATTTATTGCGTCAGAGTAAATCAATCTTTGTCAATTACAAAGTAAACAGATGGTTGTTTTTTGATAAAGAATTTATTATCATTTCGGTTGCGTTAAATGGTTGTTTTTTTATGAAATTAAGGGATGAGACGAACAGGACGTTCAGTTGATGACAGCGCCGCTCAGAATTCTTGAAAAACACAAAAATTCCGAGCAGCAATTGAAAAACGCTCGTCACCTCGAGACATAAGATGTTAAGTCTTATTTGCCCAGTAATTTCAATAGATACGGCGCTCTTCAGACCGAAACACGATAATGTTTACACATTACTGCTTCACGGTAGAAATAGGCGCCGTTTTTGTACCCATAACCTAGCCGGTATCCTGTGCAAAGGAGCATCCCACTCGTGACATTTTAGTAATTCGAATTATGACATACTGAACTCTATAATTCATAACAATTCAACAAATCTCTCGTAATATGTCTCGAAGTTGAAAAGTGTCGCACAGAGAAAGAAAATTCGTGAATATTTTCCGTCTTATCCCTACACCGATGACAACATTGATGTATTGCATTTTCTCACTTCTAAGAAAGTTTATATCCAGGAGAATTCAAACTTAATATTATTATTATTTTAAATAGTGAGATTTGCAAAATGATAGCTTTGGTTCACATCTTTATTATAAATGTGAATACTTCAACTAAACAATTTGGAAAAGTATGAATACTTACATTGTTTATAGCTTTTTTAGGTGACTTGAAGATTTATGAAAAGTAATATAAAGAATGGATAGTTATTTAAATTATATGGATAGATATTTAAATTAAACATTTTATTTAAGTATAAAAAAATATGATTTCTTCCTTCTCAAGGCCATTTCTTTCCGAACCCGTGGGAGCGTATTAGTTGTTAACGTCAAAAAGAAATGAGAAGACATTAATTTTGAGTACAAAAATAATTATTAGGAATGTAGGCATTCTGATACCATTTAAATTTAGATTAGTAATTATAATACTAGTAAAAATTATTACTTGTATAAAATCACTAGTAGTAAATTATCTAATTAAATATAATAAGAAACTTCCGACGTAATATGATTATATTAAACTGATAGAGCACAATAATTTAATTCAAATAATATGATATAATTGTACGACTTTGATATACATGTTATTAGATTTAATGATTGCAATAAAAAAACATAATGCAGGAGACAGCATAAAGCCAGCAAAACACTTTATTTTGTTGTCACATTGAATTTTCTTCTTAATCTTAACTCTATTCTGAATTCAAATTCTACGTTGAACTATCATGTACTTAAGCTTTTATCTAGATATGCTTTTCAGAAACAATACGTTTGCAAAAATATAACAAACAAATAAATTTTTAAACTTAAATGGAATTTAAATTAGGTACAATTTAGAATATCTGGCGGCGACCGAGATTTTCTAGAGAATGTATGAAATTTTCCCAATAAAGCGGTAACACGTTTGGACATGTTCCAACAATAGCTGTTTCTTATCTAGACTCACCTTGCCATTTACGTCGTGTTGCCACTTAATTAAGCCTTTATAAGCAGAGAATTAATGTTACAAGAACTTGGTTGTAAATTCTGGGCTGCCTTAAGCGATTATCCAATTTTAAAGGTTAAATTGATTTTGAACACTACTAATACTACTAATTTTAAATTTTTGATTAAATAGCATAGCATCAGAAATGAAATAAAACATTTTTTGGATTATTGGTATAGGTACTACAATTCTGTTATTTTAATGTTAAAGTCTGCTCGAATTCATAATATCTGGTTGATTTTAAATTCAAATTGAATATGTATTAGTTTTTTTTCTATTTTTTTTGTCCCATTCGGCGTTGAGACCCTTGGTCCGTGGGGTCCTAGCGCTATAAGGCTTTTTAAGGAAATAGCAAAAAGGTTAATCGACATCACAGGAGACTGAAGAGCTGGCAGCTGTCTTCGGAACCTTGCCTAAAGAGACTCCTTTTAAGAATATATTTCAGTTATTATATTATATTTTTAAGGTTTATAGTTTTAGGTTCATTGTTCTAGCATATATTATTTTTATTTATGTATAAATAAATGCATTAGTATTCAAGCCACCCAACCCAGATGAAAACCGAGCCCTAATAAGAATAATGCCCAAATTTGTAAAAAAATTTAATATATTGTTTAAATTGTTTTTATGGAATGAGTGAATTATGTTTCACTGACAGTGCTATCATTTTTTTACACGATTTTTATTAGCTTCACCTGTATGTATGTTTGTTGTAACCGACTCAATTTTGACGCGATTCTGACCCACTTTTAATGGCCAGATTTCGTTAAAATTTCGTAGATAAATCGAGGACCGATGACAATACATTAATTTTTGCTAATTTATATAATTTTCATCTATTGTATATAAGGAAGGAATTGAAGTTAATTTTGAATTTCAACCACTATCTTTAACCCATTTATCTAATATTAGGAAATTTTCGAATACCAAAGAGAATTTTTAATTCAACAATGCAAATAATAATTAAGAGAAAAACAAAAAAATCACGCCTCTATAAATAAACCAAACTAAAAAGAAGAAAAATTTGTTCTATTTTTTAGTTCGGTTTTCTATAAAAAGCCTGTTTTTTAGTTTCATATTAACTAATATTTATTTTACGTTATTTGACAGACCAATAATATTTACAAATGTAAGATTATCAACAAGGAGATTTAAAACTAAAACACACATAGTAAAAATATCAACATCAACACTACCGATTTGATAAAGATAAAATAATAGGCTATGAATATTTTTTTAAAAGATGAGCCGGTATTAAGAATGTTATTACTTTCTTATAAATATTAAATGTGTATCCATAATCATCGCTACTCGAGTGCTCCAGCTAAGTGCTTTTGTAGGCAGAAATTTAATTTTCCAAGTGCCTCCATTACTGATCACCAACCATTCAACTTTGATCGTTAAGTTAATTCAAACTGGTGATTACAGTTTTCAGGCTACCACCCTGTAATTCCTTTATACGGACAGACCGACAAGGCTTGTTAAATTTAATTTATATAATTTACATTTGTAAGGCCACGCTATGTCACCACAAACATTAGCCACGCCTTATTAGGTGGGAGGCTCCTTTGCTCAGGATGCCGGCTAGATTATGAGTACCATAACGGCGCCTATTTCTGCCGTGAAGCTGTATTGTGTAAACATTACTGTGTTTCGGTCTGAAGGGTGCCGTAGCTAGTGAAATTACTGGGCAAACGAGACTTAACATCTTATGTCTCAAGGAGACGAGCGCAACAGTGGTGCCGATCAGAATGTTTGGGATTTTCAAGATCCTGAGGGGTACTACATTGAAATATGCAGGGCGTACCAATTACCATCAGATCAACGTCCTTCTCGTCTCGTCCCTTATTTTCATAAAAAAAAACAATTTCTGTGTTCAATCGAAATCCTTTAACAGGCGAGCAGAAAATAATATTTTAAATGTAAAGACTGGCCGTTGAGTTTCTTACATGTTCTTCTCACAGTCTCTACTTTTGCCGAATTTGAATATTTTTAATAGTGACGATTTTAAGCTAAGGCGCTTTGGTTTAAGCCTAATTGCATAAAGTTATTTTGACTTTGACTTAAATAATCTTCACTAATTTACCTCGCTATTTGTGACGAGAAAAAGACATATTAGCAATAAATTCGCCAATTTCTCTACGCAATTTTTTCATTATTCTGCATATTATAAAAAGCTAGTAATAGTAGGTATATATTCGAAATATTCTACCTATAGAGTTTCCCAGAAAAGAGAACAGAACATGATCTATACGGCCGAATGATAGGCGAGAAATTTCGAAGGAGTTGATGGTCACTTTAAGGTCATAAGACTGATTTCGTTTCTGGATCATAATGCTGCAATCATGTTATGTTATTCATGATTGTAATTCGAGCTATACGAGTTAAATCTTATTTTTTTATTTATTTATTTACACATCAACTTATTTACACATCAACAGTATTACATACAAAAAATTAAAATAATCATGGTCTTATAGGTACATAATCTGGTATGAATGCCAATTACTGGTGCATACACCACTCTCATTGGAAGACATTTAAATACAACATAAAGTAAGGAAGGATTTGAAGCAAAGTATTAAAAATATTAGATGTAATAAAAAGAAGAAATATCATTTGCGTGAATATCAACTATCAAAATCTTTTATGGACGCGGAAAATCGATTGTACTCAGAACACATCCTTGATAATGGAGAATGTTTAAGGGCATTTGTCCTACTTACTGGTTCAATAAGTATGTTAGTAATGGGAATTCGTGGATATCTGTACGGGATTTTGAAATTTATTTTATCCAGTAATTTACTGCATGCTGTCTGTCCTGATAACTGCTTTTTGAGGAATGTTAGATCCAGTATTGTGCAACATTATTTTATCAGAGATAGTACAGGATCTTTGTAGTCTCTCTAAACGTTGAGAAGGTGCTGCTTATTGGGGACTCCACACAACTGATGCAAATCTTGTTGTAAGAGTGAAAAAGAAGCTCGAAAAATTGTCACTCTTATTTGTTTCTGCGCATCGGTAAGTATTCTGGGAACCCAGCACTCGAAAAATGTTTTCATTCCTAAGCGCTCATAATAAATTATATTCGTACAACCAGTTGAAAGTTTTGTTTCGTTGAAAGAAACGTTCTGTTACACGAGGATCTGCAAAATCATTTTTTCAACTTTTTTAAGCATTTTCTCACTAACATTGTGCGACACGAGCGTGGGTAATATTTGGGGGATGTGCTTTCACGCTAAAATTCGATGCACCAACGTTCATCTACAGAATACAATGGAGCATTTTGTGCATAAAAATCCTGTAATTCTCCTTTACTTAATCCATATAAAAAATTTCAAGTACAGAAACTTAATAACCTTACACAATATATCTTAACATTCGCGACCATACGCTTCTACAAAACATCTTTATCTCTTTTCTCTAATAATTAATACTCCGGTTTTACCAACCAGTATTTACATCTATTGGTTTCAAAGTGTTTGTTTATTGAATGGCCAGGTTTGTATCATGTCTAAATTTCTTTAATGTGATGAAAGAAATTTAGACGTCATTGTCAAACCTAATAAAAATATTTTTCTCTTCCAATGAAAATCAAATCCCAAGGCAGTAGTCAAACATAGAATTATTTCATCAGTTTTTTCAAGCTTTTTATTTAGTCAAGCCAACAAAGAAAGAAACCAGACTGATTCTGAATATGACCCTTTGACTTTTATGTTTGATTATTCAGTTGATACAACGCTATTAAGCCAAATACAAACGAGATACTCTTCCAGCGTTGGCAGTCAGGGCAATAACCGTCAAACGACATTAGTAGTTCGTCGTCCTTTTGGAAACGGCCACATTATGTGTAAGCACAGTGCGGATTTGTTTATAGATCCTAGGGGAATCACACGAGCATATCGTATGAAATAACATGTTTTGCATATTTAACTTTATCATTTACAAGCTAAATTTCAGCAATTTTCACTCTCAACTCGTGTAACTAACTGTCCATTTAACTACCCACGTATCACACGTCTGGGTATTTTTGAAGTTATACTTCTTTTGGCGCGTTATGAAAAAATGATGAGAGTGACATTTTAAGATGCGCGCGCATCACTGTAACACAAAAGTAACAGGGTGAAGTCGGTTATTAAAATTTTCTGACGTTTGCAACATTTTTTATTTTGTTTTTTCGTTTCTTGCTCCATTATAAGGATAGGCAAAGGGTTCAAGCCCGTAAAACCGCATTCGTTCTTTAATAATTAATCGTCAAAGCCATCGTTGCAAGATTTTTACAAAATTGTTCTTTCTACAAACGTAGAATAGCACGAAAAATAGATAATTTAAAGGATTTTTGCTTTGTTTGGCCAAAGTATTATAACTTCTTGCGTGCATACATAAGTAAACACATATTTTTTTATATTTTTAATAATACTAACAGCTGCAGATTTATTTACAGATTTATTAAAACCAATTAGTTACTAGTGAAAGATTAACTAAGTTAAAAATTCTAGAAACACATCGAGATATATGCAAAAGAAAGTCTTTAAAGGATTTTTTACCAATTTAATAAAAAGCACAACAAAATAATTCGCTTTTAAATTGTATGGTTATGAATGGTCATCTTTTATTTATTTATTTATCACACACATCTACCTATTAATTATAAAAATAATTGAGCTAAAATACAGATAAGGAAATTTAAATGAAATATTATCTTTAAGTAACCACTCTGTGTTTGTCTATCGACAAAGGCTTCTTCCAACTTCTTCCACTCTATCTTCAGCTATCCTTAACCATGTCAAGCCTGTTATTGTCCTTACTTCATCTGAACATCGTCTGTAGTACTCTTTGCTTTCTTATTAGATTTCTGCGTTGCTAGTCTGTAATTGAATTATTCCAATTGTCTTTTCCCCGAAGGGTGTGCCCCGTCCAGCGTCATAATATGTTTTATTATAGTATATGTGACATTAGATATTGCTGTTTTCTCTCTGCATATCTGGGTTTCCCATTCTATGTATATAATATTCAGCTTTATCCTTTCTGTAGCTCTTTGGCAAACTTCTAGTTTTTTAAATCTGCATAAGGGTCATTGGTACAATAGGTTGAACAAGAGAGAGGTTCGATCATCACCCACCACGTACTACAATTATCTATCACTATATCTGTTTTGCGTAAGCGACCATTTGCTATATTTATTTTTATAACTTTGCTTTTTATAACTTCTTTGAGTGCTCTGTATTTTTTTCACGCATTTCCTTTTCTTGTACTGATTTCTTTGTCTTGATCTTTTTGTGATAAAACTTGTCCTAGATAACTGCATTGATGTAAATGTTATATCTCTTTATTATTTACTATAACTGGTTTTTCTGTCCTGTCAGATATACCTGAGATATATCTTTGATTGATACTCATTCAAAATCATTTTGAACGTTTCAAGTTTAGAGTAGGATTTTTTAAATTATTGTTTTTGTTACTATTATTTATTTAATTGATCCACATGCCATACCACCACCTTACTACTCACATGTGTTGCTTTTAGAACTTTAGAGTACAAAATAATTGTGGAAAGAACTTCCTTAAACAGTTTCTCTTGGTCGATCTAAAATGGTTATTTTTAAAAACCTCATACATCTTTTTTAAGTGTTGACAATGCTTTATTGCTTCTGGTACTGCAAGAACACTGTGTGCACATTAATATATCAATAATTGTGATAATTGTGCACAGTTTATTGGCCTTTGGAGTCCCACAGAATCAAGTATATGCCAGCACACTTTTATCTGCCGCATAACAACAGCACTCTTGTACTTTTAGGTTTCAATTTGAAGCTTGGATGTTGGTCTTATTATTAGCATACGAGACTTTCCATCTCAATTTTAACTGCAACAAGATGCGGTCGTATTACTTTTATGAGAAAAGGTAACGAGACGAGCAAACTGATGGTAAGCGACACCATGCCCTAATGGGCATTACAATCAACACTGTGCTACTCAGGATTCTCGATGAAACCAAGAACTCTGAGTATCATCGCAATAAGGCACGTCATTTTAAGACTCATGAGACCAACAATTGCACTAGAACTTAAACTAAAATACATGATTGCACGATACTGCTTCATGACAGATAAAGGCGCCAATGTGGTAAACCCCAATAGCTGGTATTCTGCGCTAAGAAGTCTCCCACTGATTAAATACCAGTCTTTAATCATTTTGAAATTTATTTGGACTTATATCATATTTGCACTGCTAGGGGCAGATGATGCGAAAAATATCATTAGGTGGATCCAAATGTGTGTTTGTATTAAAATTTGTATAAATCTTGCTATTTACCAGTTGATCAAACATTACATGATATGAGTTGGATCGTCGAGGTTTATCTTCAAAAGCGTGGATTCAAAACCCGAATTTGTTCATTTATTATTCCTTCATTTTAACTTTGATACAACTATATATTTGAAACATTTTATTCCCAGTAGTGAAGGAAATCACTTAAAGTAATGAAATATGATCAGGTTGACCTTTTTCTAGCTCTATTATGACTTTCATAAACAATATCACTTAGTCTCTTGTTTCATTAAGATTGTATTACTTCAGGCAACTTCTTCGAAAATTTTTTTTTTGTGAAAGGAATATTGAAAAGGGTTTTTTTTTTGTGAAAGTAATATTCACACAGGATAATCCAAACTTTGATAATATAATTGATTCTGAATGAGTGAAGTCGTAGAGAACTAGGAGATAAGAGATTCAATAATTAATTTAATTAATTCAAGATTAACTAAGGAAATCCGTAGGAGAACCAAAGTTACCGACATAGTTCAAATGATTGAGAAACTGAAGTGGCAGTGGGCAGGGCACTTAATTCGACAGACAGTGGCCGTTGGGGCAGTAAAGTCCTCTCATGGCAAACACGTACCGGAAGACGCACAAGATGGACCGACGATCTGGCCAAGATCGCCGTAATACGATGGATGAGGGCAGTTGGGGGAGGCCTTTGTCCAGCAGTGAAAGTCTTCCGGATGATGATGATGAGTGAAGTCCTGTAACCATCGGGCTAACCTGAATTTTAATTGGCCTATAACAAAGATTTTCATAATAGAACTTATTAGATTTTTTCATGCCTATTTTCTTTGAACATACCTATACCTAAACCTCAAATAGTTGCAGATCCAGGCAATAATATAGCAAAAAACCATATTTAGTCAGCGCATTTATTGCATTAATTTTTGTATATTACAGACATAGGTATAACATTAATATAGTATTCATAAACCTATCCTATAAAAGCAATGTAATAGAAATCAGAAAGCAAACGTGAACAATATTTTAGTCCGGGGTTGTAATAGGTGGTTAAAGTGCCCCCTAACACGTTATTGCTCGCCCAGGTGGTAGACACGCGTGCCTTTTGAGTTATGTCACTTTGCCTTGCTTTTTATTGCCGTATACTAAAATGTATTGAAAAACTAAAATTTATATATAAAATTTCGTTTACAACTATTGAAACTGTTGATTATACACAATATGACGGTTTATTCAATGAGCTCTAAAATATGCAAAAAAACTAAGGTTCAACAGTTTTTGAGTTACTGAGCTTTTTTTTGAAATATCGAAAATGTGATACCCCGCGTCCATTGTATGGTTGTTATTACCCTAAAATAATTGAAAGATCGCATATTTTCTGTTACACATTTAAATTAAACACTTTTAACGGATTAAAACGCGTGTAATTGTAACTGTGTTTTCACATTACATTTTTGCGTAAATATAACATTTTTGTTTTTGCTAATCCGTCGTTTCAAGACCTTTCCAGATCTCGTGTACAGGAGGTCTCCCGATTCAGTCCCGAAAAAAATCTAATGTAAAATCACAGTTAAAATTACACGCGTTTCAATTCTTTAAAAGTGTTTTATTTAAATGTGTAACACTCGCGTTAATCAAAGAAAGTACTATGTACAACAATACGGACTGGAAAATCGCTTATAATTTCAAGCGTTTAAGTTTTCTAACATCAAAAAGTTGCAATGGGTTTCGGCCTTCGTACGGTGTGTGCAGTATTTACTTTGTATGTAATTCCGCTACGTTTCGCTGATGGTAATTGATACGCCCTGCCCATTACAAGGCAGTGCCGCTCGGGATTCTTGAAAAACTCCAAAATTCTGAGAGGCACTACAATTGCTCACGTCACCGTGAGACATAAGATGTTACGTCGCATTTGCCCAGTAATTTTACTAGCTACGGCGCCCTTCTTACCTGACCTTCTGAGCATAATAATGTTTACACATCACTGCGTGAAGCAGAAAACGGCGCCGTTGTGGTACCCATACTCTTTCCGGCATTCGGTGCAAAGGAGCCTCCCACTGGTAGTCTGATGAATGCAACCATAACAAACTATTCAAAAATAGTAATATAACACCATTCTATTTAAAGAACACTCCATTATAATTTAATGACTATAAGCGTACAATACCCGCCGCAACAGTAAAAAACAAGAAAACGCAAACGTCGAAAGACTGATTAATAGGATGTCTTACCCTAAAAATATGCATTCGCTATAGAAAAGACAGCGGTGTTAATTATAGACTAAAAAAATTCGAGGGTGACTAAATTTATCACAAAATCTGACGCTTGAGCGTGTCGTGAACATTTTTCCCTCTCACGAAATTGGAAGAAATAATTAAGAAATGAAGCGAAGTGTAATAAAACACTACGTTGAGTGACAGTGCTTTCTAACAGCCATATATAATTATGTTTTTAACTGTCCCCTGACTAGAAACACCTGTGCAATGATGGTGTCAAGTATCGTCTCATTGTTTCGTCGTGTTTTATTAGTTTTTGGACTATAAAGCGAGATTGACAAGCTTAAGCAGATTGATGGTAATAGTTTGGAACGTTTATCATCAGTAATAGACAATCATCATAGATTGGGAATGGAGCGACCACCCTCAGGCTATTAAATAATAAGATTAATTGTACGTTATTACTTTGTAACCATGTTACCATTTAGAGGCATTCTTTTGGAATGGGTGTTAGTTTTTGACTTTCAATAAGTGATTATATATCCTATATATAAAGATTTTGAATAATAATATTTGAATATGAATTATAACTCTTAGATATTACTTTTATTAGGTAAAGATTAAATAGTGTATAGTGTCATTCTTCCAAGCCAAGTGCACAAGTCATAGATGCTTAATATTGCAAATTCGGATGAAATTCACTTAATATTATAGTATATTTTTATACTATTCTTAGATGTTAACTACTCTATCTGATTGTCTATTGGCAAATCCCTCTTCCAACTTCTTCCAACCTTTTCCATCTTTAGCTGCCCTTAGATATAAATTACTCTATTTGCTTGTCTATTGACAAAACCCTC